>PVKA01024830.1:0-33733 GCA_004027165.1 Ctenomys sociabilis
AAAGTTACCTTGGAAAATGGAGGTGAATTCAGGATGGAACATGAGTGCTAAATTGAAATAAATTTCTCTGCTGTTGATTCTGTTTTAATGCCTTTACTTAGCAATTTAAATTACTGTATTAAAATGTTTTGTATATGTTGAGGAATGTAATTTTAAAGTACAGATAAAATTATGTAGGTTATGATAATTCCCTACACTTAAGCTTGCAATCTTTAAAGCATCTGTACTCTTATAGATCTATTCACTTCCTGTTTGTAATAAATGTTGGTCCAGGAAAAAAATCAATAAAAAAAATAAAATAAAATGAAGGCTTTCAATTTTTGTCTGTCTAGCCAACCAGATGCTGGCTGCTGGTTTGTCATAGATGACGTTTATCAGGTTGAAGTAAAGACCATCTGTTCTGATTTTCTGTAGGGATTTTATCTTTCATAGGAGTGCTGAGCTTTGTCAAAAGATTTTTCTGTATATATTGAGATGATCATAGGGTTTTTGTCTTTGGCTCTGTTGATGTAATACATAAATGTATTACATTTATGGATTCGTGTATATTAAACCATCCCTGCATTCGTGGGTTGAATCCCATTTGGTCATGATCACATGACTTCTTCGTGATTTGCTGCATTCTGTTTGCTAGCATTGTATTGAGCATTTTTGTATGTACGCCCATTAGGGATTATACATATTGTTTAATTTCTTCTTTAATCTCATCTGTGACCCACTGATTGTTCAGGATGGTATTATTTGATTTCCATGCACTTATAGTTTTTGTTGTTTCTCTTATTGCTAAGTTCCAGTTTCATTGCACTGTGATCAGATAATATGAACAGGATAGTTTCAATTCCTTTACATTTACTTAATGATGCGCTATGTGCTAGCATATGGCCTATATTCTGAGGTTGTTTCATGAAACACTCTGTAAAGTTCTACTGAAACCATTTCTTCACAAGTTGGGTTTAGTTCTATTATTTTTTTTGCTCATTTTATACATAGTTGATTTATCTCTTTGTGTCAATGAAGTTCCCTAGTACAATTATGTTATTGCTCATTTGCTTTTTCCTGTCTGTTAAATTTTGTCTCATATAGTTGGGTGCTCCTACATTGGGTGCATATATATTTATAATTGTTATCTCTTTCTCTTGCAGTTTTCCCCTAAGAAGTGTGTAGTGACTTCTTTTAAACATGCTTGGTTTGAAGTAGACATTGTCAGCAACCAGAATATTCACCCCTGTTTTTTTCTGGGTTTCTGGCACATGGAGTGTTGTTTTTGCTCTTTCAGTCTATGAATTTCTTTTTTAGTTGAATGTGTTTCTTGTAGGCAGCACTTTGTTGGATTTTGTCCTTTGACACATTCTGTGAGTCTCCTTCTTTTGATTGGTGAATTGAGGACATTTACATTGGTGATTATAACCAATATGCATTGGCTTATCTTTGCATGTTGCTTTCCTACTGTATGATCCCTACTTTCCCCCTCTGCTTAATTGTTTGTTCTTCTTGGTGGTTCTCTTCTGTTGTTACTGAAGTTGTGGTCCTCTTTGTCTCTTTCTAGAATACCTGTCAGTACACCATCCTCGTAATGCTTAAGCCCAAGCCTATCCATTCCCATTCAGATAGATGGTGCTTTTCTCTTTCCTGGGGTATGAATAGCTGTCATGTGCAGCCCACAGCACGGTGCATGTTAATTCAGGAAATGGTCTCAGTAAAAGGAGCAAACAGCTAGCTGTGGCCTTCTGAGCCTCGGATGTCTGCGTACATCTCTACATCATCCCCAGAAAGCCCAGCTCCTTCCCGCACTGACGCCCAACCAACCACATCACACTCTGCAGACCAGCTTGCAAAAGTCCCAACGTTCATCCAGGTACTGTCTTTCCTTCCCAGCTTCCTCATCCTACAAACCTCCAGGCCTTTTGCAAAACCCACCTCCTTGGTCAGCAAAGCACAGGTCCTTCCTTTCTGTAAAATCTCCTGCTTTGCTCCTCCTCTGTCTCAGAGGTCTCTCTTGCACTCTCGTCACAAGCCAGCTTTGTCTCCACCTGCTCCATGAGGTCCAGGGCCCTTCCTCAGGAAGCAACTCTGATACACATGTCTCGGCCTCTCCAGTGTCACACACAGAAGGTGCTTGCAGGGCCAACCTGAATGGATTAACTAACAGACAGACAGATGGATAGACAGACAGGTGGGTAAATCAATAAAGGAATGAATGAATGAATGTTTGAATGAATGAATCAACATGAATGAATGAAAATATGAATGACTAGACGCAACTCCCCACACTTCTCACAACAGACAATGATCTCATCCTGCTCATAGCCCAACCTGAGCTTTGCTGGGAAAAATTCCTGGGCACAACTTGGGCTTTAGCTTCATACACGCTGTCAGTGGGAGCCTTCGGGGTGAGTGAGTCTTTTGGACACTTCCCCTGCTTTCTTCCACCAACCACAGCCTGAAGGGAGAGACGTGCCCTTCCCACAACCCTGCCTTTTCCCCATCTGTCCTGGGGAATGCACAGTCCACCTGCTTCCCAGCTGACTCCAGAAAAGATGTCATGAAAAGCTTGCTGAGAGCCAGGAGGCGACTTAAACCAAAGCATCTGCAAAAGTACAGTACTTGTCTTAATTTTTAAAAATTATTTTTAAAGAGTGTATAATAATAATTGATAAGACATTAAAAAAGTAAAAAAGACAAGAAAAAAATAAGATTCATTAAAACAAAACATTAATACTCAATTATTTGTCAAATCTCCTATAGCTCTCTGTTCATCTGAGCAACAGATTTGACAATAAAATCAGGAAATGTAGCAACCGTTGTTAATTTGCTAGTCTTGTTCTGAAAATCTATAACATGTCTACTGTATGTTACCATTTCTGTCTTTGATTCTGCTATTTGCTTTTGCTTTTGTTTTTCCTCCTCAAAATAAAATTAGATTAATTTTTTTATTTTATTGAAGAACAAATAGCAATGAGACAGTTTCAAATCAAATTAGTAGGACAGATTCAACAATTAATACATTGCACATTGTTTTCGTAGTGCTTTTTGATTCACAAGGTGCATACATGATACTCTATCTACAAATACTATTAGGGCAGATGCCTCTAATCAGTGACTTAAGAGAATGTGGCTGTATACCTATCTTTTTTTAAAGCTGAATTATAGTATAGTTTCAATAATTAATACTTTTTACATTATTATCTTCTTAGTGGTTATCCATAGTACAAGAAGCAGACAGGATATCTTGTCCACACACTATTACTATAAATATTTCTTCTCATAGAATTATGCAAAATTACTGCATATTTATCCTAACTATAGTGTTTACACAGGGACAAAATGGTTCTTCTTTCATATCCCCCTTTTTTTTTGTTTAGTGTTGTCAAAACTAGATATTTTTGACAGGACTAAACAAAAACATGAACAACTGTTCGTTCAAGAAGCTGATTGTTACCCTGCAAAATATGCAATTCAGTTTACCCTAACTAATTAACTTATTTTAGTTGTTGTTAGACCTTTCTATTTGTATTTCTTCTTTTGAATTCTTATACTAGGGAGACTATACAATATTTGCACATGTGGGCCTGGTTTATTTCACTTATGCATATATGTTCAAGTGGCATCGAATTCAATGTAAATGCTTTATGTTTCTCATTCTTTATAGCTGAGTAATACTCCATTATATAGAAATACCACATCTTTTTCAATCATTCCTCATGTGATGGACATCTTGGTTGTTTCCAAGACTTTGCTATCACAAATTGTGCTGCTATAAACATAGGCACACATATATCACTATGATATGTTGTTTTCAGTTCCTTTGGGAAAATTCCCAGTAGGGGGATAGCTGGCTTGAAAGGGATTTCCAGTCCTACTCTTTTGAGGAGTCTCCACACTGACCTCCACAATGGTTGTACCAGTCTACATTCCCACCAGCAGTACAGAAGTGTTCCCTTTTCCCCACATCCTCTCCAACATTTGTTGTTGGTTGATTTCCTTATGATAGCCATTCTTTCTGGAGTGACATGGTATCTCAGTGTTGTTTTAATTTGCATTTCATGGATGGCTAGTGATGTGGAGCATTTTTTCATATATTTATTCACTTCCTTAATTTCATCATCTGAGAAGTGTGTATTCATCTCAGATGCCCAATTTTGGATTGGGTCTTTAAATTTGAGGGCCCTAATATATCTTAGTTCTTCATAAATTCGAGAGAACAGACCTTTGTCTGAGTGCTTCTTAAGATGTTTTCAAAATTTCTGGGTTGTCTTTTCATTTGTTGACAATTTCTTTTGACATGCAGAAACTTCTCAATAAGAGGTGGTCTCAGATGTTAATTCTTTCAATTCTTTCTCAGTTGTTAATTCCTGTGTGAATACATGTTTCTTCATGAAACCTTTGCCTACCCCTATGTCAAGACTTCCTCCTACTTTCTCTTCCAGTAGATAGAGTGTTTCTGTTTTAATATTTAGATCTTTAATCCATTTGACTTTAGCCTAGTGCATGGTGATAGAGCTGGGTCAAGTTTTAGTTTTCGGCATGTAGAAAGCCAGGTTTTCCATCACCATTTGTTAAAGAGGCTATCTTTCTTCCAGTAAGTATATTTGGCCCTTTTGTTGAAGATCAGGTGGCTGAGTGTGTTTGTAGAGGCCTCTCTGCACCTTATAATCTATTCCATTGATCTTCAGGTCTATTTAGTTACCAATACCATGTTGATTTTATCACAGGGCTTTGTACTATAGTTTCAAGTCAGGAACTGTAATGCCTCCTGCCTTATCTTTGTTGGCCAAGATTGCCTTTGCTATTCTAGGTCTTTTCTGCTTCCAAATAAATTTTAGAAATGATTTCTCTAGGTATCGCAGGTATGTTGGTGGCAATTTGATGGGGATTGCATTAAATCTGTACAACAATTTTGGGAGTATGGCCATCTTCACGATGTTGGTTCTTCCTATCCAGGAGCAGAGAATATCTTTCCATTTTCTGAAATTCTCTACAACCTCTTTTCTTAGGATGCTGTAATTTTCAGTGAAAAGTTCTTTGACTTCCTTGGTTAAGCCAATTCCAAGGTATTTCATTTTCCATGGTGCTATTATTATAGTTTACCTCTCAGTGTGTTTGTTATCTGTGTAGAGGAATGCTATTGACTTTTGAGTATTGACTTACTATCCTGCTATGCTACTGAATTTGTGTATCAATTCTAGTAGTGTCTTGGTGGAGTTTTTTGGGTCTTCCAAGTAAAATATAATGTCATTTGCAAATACTGATAATTTAACCTCTTCTTTACCTATTCTTATTCCTTTTATTTCTCCCTCTTTTCTAATGGCTGTAGCTAATGATTCCAAAACTGCATTGAATAGGAGGGGTGATAGAGGACATCCTTATCTTGTACCAGATCTAAGAGTAAAAGATTTCAGTTTTTTCCCACTTAGAATTACATTAGCAGTTGGGTTTTCATAGATGGTTTTTATCAAATTGATGTGGAGGCCATTTATTCCAATTTTATGTAGGGCTTGAGAGTTGGACTTTGTCAAAAGTTTTTTCTGCATCAATTGAAATGATCATGTGGTTTTTAGTTTTCTCTCTGTTAATACAGTGTGTTACATTTATACATTTGCAAATATTGAACCATTCTTGCATCCCTAGGATGAATCCTACCTGGTCATGGTGTATGATCTTCTTGATGATTTGCTGTATTCTATTTGCTAGGATTTTATTGAAGATTTTTGTGTCTATGTTCATGAGGGAGATTGGCATGTAGTTCTCTTTTTTAAGTTGTGTCTTTCCCTGGTTTTGGAATCAGTAAATTCTTGCCTCCAGAAATGTTTTTGGGAGGACTGCTTCCTTTTCAATTTCATTGAAAAGTTTGAGGAGTGTAGGGATTATACCTTCCATAAATTTCTTGTAGAATTCAGCTACGAATCCATCAGGACATGGACTTTTCTTTGTCGTAGGCTTTTTATTACATTTCCTATTTCGTTGGCTGTTATTGGCTTATTGAGAGTTGTTATATCTTCTTGGTTCAGTTTTGGCAATTTATACCTTTCAAGGAATATGTCCATTTCTTCTGTGTCTTCTATTCTTTGAGCGTAAACATTCTTGAAGTACCTGTGGATAATCTTCTGAATCTCCACTGGGTCTGTGGTGATTTCACCCTTTTCATTCTTTATTGTTTGTGTTTGAATTTTTATCTTTCCTCTTTTTGATGGGGTTAGCTAGGGGCTTATCAATTTTATTTAGTCTTTCAAAGAACCAGATTTTTGATTCGTTGACTCTTTGAACTGTTTTCTTCATCTCAATTGAATTAATTTCTGTTCTAATATTTATGATTTCTTCCCATCTTTGGGCTCTGGGTTTGGTTTGCTCTTACTTTTATAGATGTCAGAGGTGCAACATTAGGGTGTTTATTGTTCCCATTCTGTTTTTTATGTGTGATTTCACAGCTATGATTTTCCCTCTGAGAACTGCTTTCATTGCATCCCATAAGTTCCAAAAGGTTGTGGGTGAATTCTCATTGAACTGTAGATATTGCTGAATTTCTTGTTTAATTTCATTGTGACCCATTGATATCTGTGTAGGGTACTGTTTAATTCTCATGCATTTCGCAGGTTTTTCTGGTTTCTTTTGTCATTTAGTTCCAGTTTCATTGTACTGTGATCGGATAATATGCATGGGATAATTTCTGTTTTCTTGCATACACTTATCCATGACGTCTTGACCTATATGTGGTCTATTTTGGAAAATGACCCGTGTGCAGCTGAAAAAAATGTATTCAGCTGTGGTTGGGTGGAACACTCTGTCTATGTCTACAGGTCCATTTGTTCCAAGCACTGGTTCAGTTCTTCTACTTCTTTGCTAATTTTTTGTCTGGTTGGCCTATCTTTTTGAGATAAGGGGTAGTTACAGTCTTCTGTTAAGATTGTGGTCTTAGATATTAGGTTTTTCATGTCTATTAAGGTTTGTCTTACATAGGTAGGTGCTCCTGTGTTTGGTGCATAGATATTTGTGAGTGTTACCTCTTCTTCTTGAATTTTTCCCCTAACTAAATATAGTGGCAGTTTTTGCTTCATTTGATCATTCTTGGTTTGAAGTTGAGACTGTCTGAGTAACAGAATTGCTACTCTTGCTTTTTTCTGAGGTGTTGGGGAATTCGGGATTGTTTTCCATCCTTTGACTTTGAGCCTAATGTCTTTTTGAATTAAATGTGTTCTTTTTGTTTTGTTTTGTTTTATTGAAGTACAAATATCAATGAGACAGTTTTAAGATACCTTGACAAGATGGATTCGATAAATTAATACACTGAAAACTGTTTTCATAATGTTTTGGTATCACAGAAGGTGTATACATGATATTATATTTACAGACATTATTATACCGTATGTCTCTTTTCAGTAAATAAAGAGAATGTAGCTGTTTGCATATCTTATTTTTTATACCAGAATTGCATCAAAGATTCAATAATTAATACTTTCTACCTTGTTATTTTCCTAGTGGTTGTCCATAGTACTATAAGCTGACATAATATACTGTCCAAGCACCATTAGTGAAAATCTTGCCTCTCATAGGACTATGTAGAGGCATGGGATAGAGTAGAAACTCTATCCCAACTGTACTGTCCATACACACACATCATGATTCTTCCCTTCTATACCCCTTCCTTTGTCTATACCTGTCAAAGATGGGCACTCCATTGTCATTCAACTAACTTAGGTGCTTGAACTCGACAACGCAATCCAACACAGTCCAGCATTCCACAACAATAATGAGTTATCCAAAGAAGTTGTCAACCAAAGCCATTTACAGCTCAACTTATTATTATGGCCCCGCAATGTATACTTCATTTTTATACTTTTCTGCTGGATGGTTAAGACCTAGATGGGGTAAGACTTATATACCAACACATGTACTTTATGTTTCTTATGAGGTCAGTGAAGTCCCTTCAGGGTTTACCTTGTAGTCCTATACCTTATTCTATAGATCCTTTGTCTGTGTCATCCATGTGGATGAGTCACGGCCAATGCTTGACCAGTTTGCTCTCTGTGAGAGCCTGAGAGAAAGTTTTCTCTTCTTTCAGGCACACTATAGAACTTTGATCTCCTTCCTCTGTGGCTCCATAATTTCCTTGTTCAGAAAATTTGGAGCTCAACTGAGTTTCACGATGTTGCAGTACAGGTTCTCCTACGTCCTGAGTCTTTGCTGAATTTGTGTGGAGACTCCTCAAAAGAGTAGGACTAGAAATCCCATTCAAGCCAGCTATCCCCCTACTGGGAATTTTCCCAAAGGAACTGAAAACTTTGTATCATAGTGATATATGTGTACCTATGTTTATAGCAGCACAACGTGTGATAGCAAAATCTTGGAAACAACCAAGATGTCCATCACACAAGGAATGGTTGAAAAAGATGTGGTATTTCTATATAATGGAGTATTAATCAGCTATTAAGAATGATAAGTTTGAAGCATTTATACTGAAGTGGATGCCACTTGAACGTATACTCATAAGTGAAATGAGCCAGACACACATGTGTAAATATCATATAGTCTCCCTAGTATAAGAAGCGAAAAGCAGAAATACAAATGGAAACGTACAACAACAACTAAAATCAATTGAGTCCGATAAGGCAAAGTGAATGGCATATGCTGCAGGATACTAATCAGCTTTTCTTCTGGATGGTTAACAACCTAAGTTCACAGATCAAAGTTGGAGAAATAGAAGAGCCACAAGGCCAGCCAACATATTGGCCCTAGCCTTTCAAGGTCAGTGAAGACTCAGGACATGAATGCGTTCTTGTATACAACATATTGTTGGATTTTGTTTCCTAATCCACTGTGCCAATCTATTTCTCTTAATCAGTGAATTTAGTGCATTTACATTGATGGTTATAATTGAAATGTGTTGACTTATGATTGTCATGTTATTTACCTGCTGTTTACTCCTTTCTGCCCCATGTTTAGTTGTTTGCCCTATTTAGTGGGCTCCTTCTGTTCTCATTTGTAGAGTTCTGGTCATTGTGGTCCTTCTCTAGAACATCTTTCAGTAGCCTGTGTAGGGATGGCTTTGTCATCATGAAATTCTTTAGTTGTTCTTTGTCATGGAAGTATTTCACTTCTCCATCATACTTGAAAGAGAGTTTTGCAGGGAATAGTAGTCTGGGCTGGAATTTGTTTTCATAGAGGACTTGAAGAACTCTGCTCCATGCTCTCCTTGCCTTCATGGTTTGTGTAGAGAAGTCGGCTGTAATTCTGATGGGTTTTCCTTTGAATGTGATGTGCTTCTTTTCTCTAGCAACTTTCAGTATATTATTCTTGTTTTGATTTCTGGGATCTTGACTATTAAATGTCTGGGTGTGTTTTTAGTTGGGTTGAAGTTATTTGGCGTTTTGTATGCTTCAGTTACCTGAAAGGTAGGTTGTTTCCTCATATTTGGGAAGTTTTCTGCTATTATTTCTGTCCATATTCTTTTTATATCATTTATATTGACTCCTTCTTTCTCATTGATGCCTATTAATCTCACATTGTTCATCTTGATATCATCTTGCAGGTAATGAATTATTTTTTCCTGCATCCTCGTTGTTTTTAACAGATCCTTTCTCACCTTTTCACTAGCTGCACCAGCGTATTCAAGATCTAAAACTCTGTCTTCACTTTCAGTCAAATGATTTTGTAGACTCATGATTGAGATTTTAAGTTCTTTTATATCTCTTTGACTGCTTCATGTGATCTATTTCTTTCCTGTATTGCTCATTTGAGGAATCCATCATATTTCTAATCTCTGTTCTTTTTACCCATGTCTTCTTCAGAGGTAGCTATTAATTCTTTTACTGCAGAGTATTTTCCAAATTGGCTTTTCCCCATGTTTCTGGATTTGATTCATTACTTCTGATGCTATATATTCAAAAATTTCTCTTTTTATTTCAGGTGTTAATTCTGGTCTGAGTTCTTCTATACCTTTCTGCTGCTGTTTCTTTGCTTGTGACTCTGTTAATTCATTAATTTCAGCTGAGCTTGTGTCCTCTGCACTCATTGGTGGGCTCGAGGCCTGAGATTGCATTTTGCTCCTTGTCTTTGTCATTTTGTATAGCACTGACCTCTGACCTTTGGTGTAGAGCTTTGGTGCAGTTACAACCTTAGCATTTAATGAGATTCGGATGTCGATCTATTAAGTTTGAGATGATACAGTTATGCCTGGCCTGGATCTAGCTATTGTGTTCAGCTCCCTTTTGCTGCAGCCCTCCTAGCACAACTGTGAGCCTGTGGTTCCCCTGTGTTGTGCCCCTGGCCTGGGGAGAACCTTGGGGCTCCAGAGCTCTCCCACACACTCGCCGGGCCATGCTGGGATGGATCAGGGGCCAAAAGAGTCACAGAACTTTTCACTCTGCAGGCTTGCAGACATGGGCTCTGGATGGCGCCACCCACAGGGAAACAAAACCTACTCCCACACACTCCCAGGGCCGGACTCAGGTGGATCAGGTTCTGCAAGAGTCACGATAGTTCTCACTTGCTCAGCAGGCTTCGGGGAGGGCTAAATTAGATTAAATTTTAAAAAGGGAAGCATTGTAAAGCTCAGATATTCAAGTCTGTGAGCTCCCACTTCCTAGGAGAAAGCAGTGCCACAGCCTAGCCACCGTCTGCCCTGCGTCACCCACCCCAGCCCTTCTGCAGAGCCTAGCATCCTGTCAGAGCCAAATACAGTTCTTTCTGGGGATCAATTTGGGGTGGAGCTCAACTGGGGGACACATCTGTCCCTGGCCACAGTCACCTGCATTCACCTAGCAGTACAGTGGCAAAAGGCTCCAGGCCATAGGAATTCACTGCTCACTAACAGTGTGGACTGCCAGTCCCAGTGCAGCCTGGCCTCCCAACTGCCTCCTCGCCTACCAGAAAGCAAAGGGCGCCAAGGGCCTCTGGCAGGCAGGGACAGTGAGCACATCCACTCTTAGGTTTCCGCTACTGCGTGCTGTCTGAGTTCTGTCCACCAGACATGGGAACAAAACAGAGGGCATCCCTCCAGGTCCTGGCATGTTTTCTCAAATGTCTCCTATAATGGCTGTCATAAGATGGCAACAAACCTCTAGATGTCAGGCCCAGCCATTCTCCCCATAAGTAGGATCCATTCTCTCTAGAAGGTATGTGTCAACCTCAGATCAGTAAGTGTTTCCATAAGTTACAGGAAAGTAGTCTTATCAAAACTGCAACTGCCAGCACAACTTCAGATACAAGTCAGGTGCCCCTGGGGGATCCACAGGGTCTGAGAGGACCCAGGAGAAGACATTCCTTGAGGAGTTATGGGTGTCACTTAAACCCCTTTTCCAATGCTCAACCCTTATAAACCCCCAATCACCCACCCTGAAAGGCACTACTTCTCTTGGAAACACCCTCGACAGCATATTCCACAGAGGACAAGCTCTGGCCTTTGCTACCTTCCTTGTCTACTGGTACAATTCTTGGGAGCCTGTGTCCTGGCCTCCACACGCCTCCTCCCATGTGTCCAGCTTGTCTTTCAGGGTAGCCCACTGACCTGGGGCCTCTGCCCCGCAGTCCGCCTGTTCCCAGCAGGCCAGCAGGCCAGCAGGGAGGGCTCTGTGCTCTCACAAACAAGCTTATGCCTTCGTAAGATAGACATCCAGGATTAATACTCTAAACAAGTCTCTACCACCTAGAGGAAGCCTGGAAGAGTTACTAATCCAGCCCTGCAGGAAAAGCCCCTGATCTATATTCATGCCTGCTTGCTACATGACTCACCTCCTCATTTAGTCTTGGATTTAACCAGCATTCATCCAGGACTACAGGGGCTGCATCCTATTCCCAGAAAAGTTCTTGTCCTCAGGAAAACAAAACAGGCATCCGAGGTTTGTGGTTTCTTTTCACTTGTGTGTGCAAGAAAAGGAGGAACAGCTTTCGCTGCTGATCCTTTCTGCTGTCTGGCTGGGCAGCTGCAGCAGACTTCTGGGGCTCATGGCGTCCACTGCAGAGGTCCTGGAGGCTTCCAGATGCCCCGACAGGCCCGCTAGGCTGCAGACACTGCGCCGAGGAACCACAGAGTCAGCGGCAGTGCCTCCCATAGGGATCAGGGTTGACTGTGTTGTCTGTGACTTCCAGGGCTCCTGGCAGAGGAGCCCTCCAATGCCAGCTGAGGAGAACAACCTTCTCCTTGCAAAGTTGAGGAGGGGTCTGTGCTGAGTGAGTCAAAGGCAGAGCTGTGGGTCCAAGTGCAAGGCAATAAAATCAGACAGCGTCGAAAGCGACCCCCAGGTCCCATCCCAGGCAAGTCTCTGCTGACAGGCATGGCCCACCCATGCCATAAAATGATTCAACTCAGCCACTGCCTTCCTCGTTGGCCTCCTCTTCATGCTGCAAACAAGCGAGATAGACATGCACTTGGAACACCATAGGGGATGCCCAGCTACTTCGTCATTCCTGCAGGACTAAGCCATCCTCAGCCTGAACGTGGAGCCGGTAGGCCAGAAATGACCTCTGTGTTGTAAGCTTGTTTTTCCTGGTGTCCAAGGATTTATTTTTCTCTCCTTCTGCAGAGCATGTGCCATGCTCCAGGCCTGTGATTTGGGACTTTTCATGCATCACTTTCTAAATCCATAAAACATTGGGGGATTTTTTGTTTGTTTGTTTTCCATAATTTTATTGAAAAACAAATAGCAATGAGACAGTTTCAAATCAAATTAGTAAAACAGCTTCAATAATTAATACATTGCATATTGTTTTCTTAGTGAGTATTTGTTGTACAAGATGCAGACATGATATTTTATTTACAAACACTATTAGAACAGATTCATTGAATCAAGAGAATGTAGCAGTATATCTTAACTATTTTGAATCTACAGATACAAAATAGTCATTCAGTTGTATCCCTTTTTTTGTTTAGTTTTGTCATTTAAATATTATAAATGAGGGGCTGTTGAGATGACTCAGTGGAATAAGTGCTTCCCTGTCAAGTGCAAGGGCCTGAGTTCAATCCCTGGTTCCGCAAATAAACAAATAAATATTATAGGTGTGTGAATTCAGCAAACTATTGCAAAACAGTCCAGCATTCCATAATAGTGTTAGGTCTTCCATATGTCTGGCAGTGTCAGAAGTTGTTGACTTGAGTCTTTCACAGCTCAGCATATTAATATGGCTTTACTTCTTATATTTCATTTTTATACTTTTCTGCTGGATGTTTAAGACCAAGATAAAGCAAGAGCTATGTAACAAGAATTCTAGCTTTTGTATCTAATTAAGGTCAGTCAAATCCCCTCAGGATTTATCCTGAGACTCTGTACTGCTAAAAGTTTGTAAATCCTTTGTCAGTGTCAGCCATGTGGATGAGTCACAGCCATTGCTTGACCAGTTTGCTCTCTGTAAATCCACAAAACTTTGAAAAAGCATATTTGTTGTTCTCATTTATTTATTTATTTATTTTTGCAGGACTGAAATGACAATGAAGATGCAGTGTCTGCCCCTAAGCTCAGAGTGGAGAAGGCGCAGAGCAAAGGGACACTTCGCCACGGGGACTACTCGTAGACAGAACTTTGTGTCATTAATTCCATAGAGAAGTTTGCTAGTATTGACTGCCTAACCTGATGCTTTTTCTTTTGTCATTTTAGATCCTGATTTTTAAAACTCCTGAGAATTGATAGTAAGAACTCAAGGCTCGGCCCTGGATCAGGCTTGCATGCGCTGATCTGCATGCTCTGTGGCTGCAGGGGAAGCCGTGGACGGGGAAGGCTCAGGAAGCCCGGGCTGCACCTCACAGCAGTCAGGCTCAGCGCAGGAGTGAGCCTAAGAGCCGCACCCTCTGTGCCAAGGACAAGCACCATGGTCTTCAAAAATGTCACTAGCAGGAGACAGCCAGAAGCCTCCCAGCAACAAGCAGGGGTCCTGAACTAAGCTGCTCGACACTCAGAGCTCTCCAGGCAGGTCTGTAGGTGGCCTCTCTCTGTCCTGGAGCCTCTAGAGTTTGAGATTAATTCATAATCCAATTCTGAGATTATGGGTGTGAGTGCCCCACCTGCCCTGGGGCAGATAATCTGCACGCAAATGCGAGGAGGGAGAGGGGCTGGCTGGCAGCCCCAGCCGTGCGCCTCCTTCTGGCCTTTGCTGTTTGCTGCCCTCTGCCATGTGCCGCTCTCCTTTGAAGCCAGCCAAGTATGGTCTGAAACCTCCACTGACTGTGAGCTAAATAAACCTTTCCTTCCTTCATTTTTGGTGTCAGGTATTTGTCCCAGGAATAAGAGAAGAATAACTGAGACAGCACCTGCTCCTGCTCAACTTTTGCATTTTATTAAAACATCTGATAGGGAAGAGGAAGCCACCTGGGAAGTGACCTTCCAGTCTGAATTATGGGGACACAAACAGTTCCTTAGTATTCAACTTTTTAAAAAGTGCTACTATTTCACAAGCACACCAGTGCTCCGAGTCGACCGCACTGTGCTGTCCTTTTGCATAACTGAACCCTGCCCAACAATCTATGAAATTCTAGGCGAGGCTCCTAGTTACTGAGCTCGGCATAAAGTAACCTTCAAGGGATCTATGTTCTGTTGTAACAGTGAGCAAAGAAGCACAGACTCAATTTTTATGTAAATATCATTTTTAACTCATGGGAGGAAGGGATGTGGTGGTCCCTGCCTGCAGTGTTACCTAGCACACTGGGAGGCTGAGGCAGGGGCAGACTAGGCAACTTAGCAATATACTTAAACTTTGTCTTTAAAAAAATAATAATTAAGTGGATGCCACTTGAAGACATACTTATAAGCAAAATAAACCAGACCCACATGTGCAAATATTGCATGGTCTCCCTAGTATAATGCAAAAGAAGAATCGCAAATAGAAATGTATAATACAATTAAAAGGAAAGCGAGAATTTGAGGATTGGACAATGAGGAGAGGGCAAGGAGAAAAGCTGAGAAACATGACAGTTAAGTGGTAGGATTCTCACCCAACTAAGTTATATGCTGATACCTGTGAACCAAGCAACTGCTCTGAATTTAGTAAAGTGTAATAGAAGGGTCACATTCCAAACGCCTGCCATTCTGGTCTTCTAATTATGTACTTCTTGTCATGACATACCAGCTATTACTACACTGCCCTTTTTTAAAGGGTAGTAAATGAAAAATAAGACCAAAAAAAGTCACAAAACAGTCCTGCTACAATGCTACTATGCTGTATATGGATGGATTTCTAAATATCTATGTAAATATATGTAAGTGTTCATTCCCATTTTTTAAATTTTTTTTCTTCTTCTTCATATTCTGTATGGACTTAGAGTTTAGTATCTCAATACTTGATGGAAAATACATGTTCCATGTTATGTAAAAATAAAAAATTAAAATAAAATAAAAAAAATAAAAGAGGGCCAGCAAGATAACTTAGCCAACCAAGTGCCTGCTTTGGCAAGCAAAGGGACCAGGGCTCAATCCCAGGTCCTGCAAGCCCTGGGGGGCACGCTGAGCCAGCAACAGAGTCCAGGGGTGGCGTCTCACACCTGTAATGCCAACTGGGGAGACTGAAATCAGAAGGATCACTATGAGTCTGAGGTGTGTAGTGAGACCCTGCACCAAATACATAAGTGAAAAAAATAAAAATAGAAGAGTACTGATCCCATTGTCAGTATTCCACCCGCAAGGCAGCCTCGAACCCTAATCACCTATAAAGGTCCCACCTTCTAATGCCTTGCCTTTGGGAGTGAGAGCCTAAACATATGAATTCTGGGTGGACCAGAACATTCATGTTATCATCAACACTATGTGCTACCTTTATGAAATTTTAACTAGTGACCTGTGCAATAATGTCAGTCTACTGATCTATTGGATAAATTCTGGACCAACTCAGATGGTGAAACAGCATCAAAAAGAAGGAAGGCGGGGAGATAGCTCAGTAGAATAAGCACCTGCCTGGAAAGTGTAGGGTCTTGACTTCAATCCCTGGTACCGTAAAAAAAAAAAAAAAAAAAAAAAAAAGACTGGACTATTAATCTATTTTCCATGGTTTTAATGGAAAATATGAGGCGAGGTAACATTTTAAAGAAAAGAGGTTTGTTTGGACTCCATTCTGGAGACCCTGCAGTGAAAGGGACATGCCTCAGGCAGTGCACAGTGTCACCTGAGCACTGCGGGAAGTTCACATAAGAGTCGTGTCCCTCTTCTTTTGATGCCACCAGAATTCAACCATGAGCTTCACCCTAATGACCTTACATAACCCTAATTATCTCCTCCAGGTAGTTCAATGGAGCTTCCAATCTCATGCCTCACAATGGGGGACTAAATCCTCACCAATGAACCCTAGGAGATGCTCTCAGCCTATAGCCAAACCATTGCAATTCATAGACACAGTGCAGCAGTGCCAGGTGCTGGGAATGGGCCGCAACCCTGAGTGCCCGTGTGCAGTCACTGCCCCCCGCCTCCACAGATGATGCCTCGGGACCCATCTGCTGGCTTCCTCCTCTCTCTCCATGCACCAGCTGTTAAGGGCAGTGCCTCATTTTTTTTAACACACTAGACTGTTGTACAAGTCACTTTCCTGTCACTGGGATGAAACATTCCACACCTGCAACGTACAGGAGGAGAAGTTTATTTGGGTTCATGGTTCTGGGGGGTTTAGTCCGTGGTATGATGGTGCCATGGAGATACACCATAGTGGAAAGGCCTGGTGGAGGACATGGGCTCACCTCATGGAAGCCAGGAAACAGCAAAGCGAAGGAGGGGTGAAGGACAAAAATACACCCTTCTGCATCATGAACTCTGACCAGGCCCCACCTCCAAGTGGCAGACTTTTGGAGGGACACTAGAACTAAACCATAGTAACTGTGATGAGCAGAGCACATCAGGTCTACACTTGGGGGACTCACATGTTTCTCCTTGCTGTGTTCAATGATGGAGACCACTACAAAGAGGCACTGAGAAGATCTAATATTAACCAATTGGCTGTTAATGTCTCCTTGTGAGTTTTCCCCAAGGCCCAGAGCAACGGACTCATGGTAAGTGAACCTGTGTTGGTCACTGGTCCCACTGAGAGCTGTAATGCTGGGGGACAGCATGAGGCCTCGAAGGGCAAGACAAGGGCAGCGCTAAGGGCACCTGGCTCCAGCCTCAGCTGGCTAGGTGAAAACTGCAGCTGCACACATCTCACTCCTTTGATGAAGGCTCCCTGGAGATAACATGTTTGCCTAAATAAGCATAATGTTGTACTTGGAGAAGCCTTTGGAGGGACTCCCAAGTCCTGCCCAGACTCCTGCATCGGCTTCATTATCCCCCTCCTTTATTTGAAAAGCTAATAAATATGGGCTTCCCCATGAATTCTTTGCCTAAAGCCCCAGAAAATCTCCAGTTCTGTGAGAGAGTTTATGACCTTCCTGGAGCCCTGAAATCACACCGTTTTCCTCTATTTAAGCCTTCACTGTCCACGCACTTGAGAGATTGCAGGCCTTATCGGGCCACAGTAACTAGGGAATCACATTAAAGCGATATGCACTTGGCCTTTGTTTCAAAGCTCTCGTGCGATGCTCTGGAGCCCCAGTGCTGGGTAGAATGCCTGACACAAAGGGTTTCTCTCCCAGCCTGGTTTCAGTCATGGACACCACAGGCATCTCCTCTGCCGAGCTGCCCAGTGTTCGTGCTCCAAAGGGTCACAGAGTTCAATCCAGAGACCTGTGCTAGCACCAGGTCTCAGCCCAGTGAATAATCCCAAAGGACATGTGTGCCCAGGCCTGTCCTCATGGTAAATGCCAGCTCTGACAGCTGCGGGGCAGGAGGTGGCAACTCAAAACACCAAAGCCTTCTCTAGGCATGAAATGAATACCTGGAGGCCTTTGGCTCTAAGAGCTGTGGATCAGCAAATCCCCAGCCCACCCTCCGGCAGAGAAGTGCATGACATTCCAGGGAGCCGCCAGGCTCCTGGACACAGTCCCGACCCAGACCAGCACTCCAGGCCAGCTGCTGGCACTGCCTCCTCAGCCCCACCAACCTGCACTGCAGCCAGCGAAGTCTCCGAACTCTGCTCCTCGGTGTCCCTGACTAGTTTCCTGCTGCTTTGCTTTGCCACTAGAACTAACTTGTCCCCCTTGCCATAGGGAGGCCCTCCTTTCCACTAAGTCTACCAGAGTCTTTCTGGGAAGAATATAACATAATTCCCATCCCATTCAGCCAAGTAAATAGTGCATGGGGGAGAAAGAAATGGAAAACTACTGCTCCTACTTCCAAAGCTTTATTGAACTGCTTCACCACAGCCTGTCTTGTGGCTTATCAGTGCCATCTGGTGCAGCAAGCGGCTCATCCACCCAGGGCACCTGGCAAGGTCAAGCTCAAGGTCAGTGCAGATATAGGACGGCTTCCCCTCCAGCACATCGAACATCGTCAGCGACCCTGTCCTTGCCCGCTCCAGCATTAAACAGGTTACACCATGTGTCAGAATGGGTGTCAATGAGTAGAGAAACGAGAATTCTGAGGTCACTTCTTCTGGTGTCCATGTGGAAATGCAGAGTAAATATTTCAAGTACAGTACAAAGAGATTTGCAACACCTAATATTTCCCCACCACTCAGGCTTTTCAGAGGTGACAGCTTGCCAAGTCCCCACATTGCCTGGCATTTGCTACAGGAATGAAACAAGGGGCCCAGTCTCTTTCATGTAGTGTTATTTTAACAGAGAAGAAACTGAGCTGGATATGGGCAACGTGGATGAAAATCACCCTCCAGTTTTCCATCCTCTTCCTCCTCCTCCTTCCTCTTTTCTCTCCCTCCTGCACTTCCCTGAACCCTTCCTTCCTTTTACTTTCCCTTAACTTGAACATGACATGCACAGAGCAGACAGATCTTAGTGCAGCGCGGTCCCTTCCATGCATAATTCACTCACACTGATCAAATTGTAGAGCAGCATCCCAGAAAGTTCCATGTGGACTCTTGCCCATAACCGTGCCTCACTCCCATGGGTAAGTGTTGTTCTACAGCTCACACCATCAGTTCGTTTTTGTCTTCTGTAGGCTTCATATCAATGAAATCATATAATGCATGCATTGTCCCACTGATTTGTTTCAATCTACACAGAGATTGTAAGATCCAGCCCCATTGTTAGGTTTTCCAGTAATAAATATCGCCGTTAATTGGGTGACTCTGATAGACATTTGTATTTCTTCTGGGTTCAAACTAGCATAAATAATATGTAGGTAATGATGATAGTTCATTACTTTTGGAATAGTAATTTTTTACATACATTGTCATGCACTCTGCAGGCCCTGCCAAGACAAAAAAATGGAGGTGACACTGACAGAACCCCATTTCATATCTCTGAGAGAGCTACAGAAATGCCCCTCTAAAATACTTGTAGAACACATGGAGGGTGACATCTAGCATAGCCCAGAGAACTCATTCATCAGCCCACATGGAAGTCCTGTGCCTCTTGAAGAGAAACTGTGGATGGCTCTGACCTTGATCCAGGGGCCCTCCAGTCAGAGCTGCTACACCACAGGCATGACAATGCCCCCCTGCTCTCAGTCCCCAGAGACCGTGGTCACCCTGACTTCCCACTGGACCACACATAGGCCCTTTCCGAGTCAGGACACCTGCCATCTGGAAGATAGAGGCCGGAGATGTCTGTCCCATGTGGAAATGAGGATCAGACTTAGTGACCAACTAGGCTGGACGGTCACTAGCTCGGATCTGAAATCAGAAAGACAAGAGCCCACTGTGCAGCTGTCCTGGTGAGCTAGGAGCCAGAAGGTCCAGATATTCTTGCCATGCTTGTGGGTGAAGTGCAGACACACAACCACAGCCAGGCTGATGGCAGACTCCAGGCAACAGCACAGCAAGCAGCCATACCCAGCCACACAGGCCTGAAACAGGTGTTGGCACTGTGGAAACGTGAAAATCTCATCCACTCTGTCTTACGGGACAATGGCAAGTCATTGGAAATGAAGCAATACACTTCAAATTAACCAAAGATTGAAGAAGAAGCCACATTGGAAGCTTAAAAACATTTTTGACTCAAAGGTACAGTGAACTCAATATATCAAAACATCAAAAAGCAGGAGGACTAAAGCACTAGTAGTGAGAAACCTGTAACACTAAATGTATTGTATTATAAAGAAGAATGGCTACAGGCCATGCATCTAAGCTTCTAGTATTTTCTTTTTTTAATTTTTGTTATCATTTATTGGTGCAGGGTCTCACTATGCAGCTCAGACACAGTGATCCTCCCGTCTCAGCCTCCCCAGACCTGGGATCATAGGCATGCACTACCATACCTGGCTTTTGTGCCCAGCGCAGTGTGCGTGGGGGCGGGGCCAGCACAGCACGTGACGCCAGGCATCCAACCCAGATCCTTGTGCTTGCCAAGCAGGTGCTTAGAACCCTGAGCTGCCTCCCCAGCCCGCTGTGGGTTTTTCATTTATTTGTTTGTTTGCTTGTTTTTTAGACGAAGTTTTGCACTGTAGCCCAGGCTGGCCTCAAAATAGTGGTGATCCTCCCGCGCCATCCTGTTGAGTGCTGAAATTACAGGCATGGACACCTCAGCCCTGAAACTTCTAACTTAAGTGAAAGTAAAAAAAAAAAAAAAAGACAAATTGAGTCCAAAATAGACAGGAAGAAAAATATTAATGAGAGTAAAAATATTAACAGAATAGAAGAAAGCAGGCATGCAAGAGAGGAAGCAGTGCAACTGGAATTGATTGCAGAAACTAAATCAATAAGCTGATAAGCTTCTCATCAAACTGAGTAGGAAAAAGCAAAAAGACAGAAGATGCACATTGCCAAGATAAGAAAAGGATAAGCGCGCATAGCATTGCCTAAGAGACAGGGCAATGCTACAAGTGACTTTATGACAAAGTCTTTCACAAAATGAAAAACGTGCTTAAGAGATACCAGTTACCAACCTAGAAAAAGAAAGAAATTTAATAACCCTGCACCTTTATAAGAAGCTGACGTTGTAGCTGAAAGCTTCCATGGGTGAGAAAGTCGAGACTTGCAAGTCTTTTCAGTGGCGAAGCTGTCCCAATAGTTAAGGAAAGAGTAATTGTAATTTATTTTTAAATTTTATTTATTTATTTGGTACAGGGTCTCAAATAAATGCAGCTCGGATTCATAGTGATCCTCCTGTCTCGGCCTCCCCAGAGCTGGGATTACAGGCATGTGCCACCAGGTCTGGCTTCAGTGGCCCACGCTGCGCCTGGACAGCACAACATGCAGTAGCAGGGATTGAACCCAGGTCCTTGCACTTTCCAGGCAGATGCTTAGACTGCAGTGCTGTCTCCCAAGCCCAGTAATAACAATTTAGCATAAATCTTTCCAGACAAAAAAAGGAAATATTTTATTCTTCAGTTCTGAAGCCAGCATTATTGGGAGAGCAATGATAAGCAAACGCATAAAAGGTTCCTTTTAAATTGTAGTTGATATTCCTAGAAATGAAATTGAGAAATGTATGCAAGGATGCTGCGTCATGATCAAAGCGGGCTTGTCCTAGGAAAAGTGGCCACGTGAAGACCTGAAGGCCAACCTCGGCAAACTGTGCCAACAGCCTAAAAGCAGAAACCACAGCATCCACGGAGGCCAGGAAGCTCCACCCCCACGTAAGGCAGAGACTCCGAGCGGGGGAACGCTGGACTCATGTCTCTGTTACTGTCTCATCTCTGCAAAGCGTCAACTGGCAGTCAGCAACTAAAGGAGAAGAGGTTTTCTTTGGCTCAGGCTTTCAGCCGTGGCCGTTGGGCTCTGTGGCACAAACAACGTGGCAGGAGGGCCTAGTCAGAGGAGATGAGCTCTCATCGTGAGAGACAAGGAAGGAGTGGGGGACAGAGGAGCCTTTTCAGGTCACACCTGGTGAGCCCCAGAGACCCCACCATCTCAAGTCATCCCCAGGACGCAGTTACCTTCCCAAGGCCTTGCATCTGAGCACATGAGGCTCTGAGGAACATTCTAGATCCGAGCCATGGCACTCACGCTTGGCATTCGCATGCCACTGAGACTGCTGTTTCAAATGACAGAGCATCAAAGCCTCAAGATTAACTCCTATGGGGTGGGTCACGTGCCGGTACCCCCAGCAGCTGGGAGGCTGGGGCAGAAGGGTCTCGTGAGCTGAGGGCCACCCTGGATAGCTGAGTGAGTTTAGTGGCACTGGGGCTAAGTGCTGAGACTGAGTCAAAACAAAGAGAAAGAGGAAAGGAAAGCAACTCAAATGGAAATGAAATGAAATGAAATGAAATGAAATGAAATGAAATGAAATGAAATGAAATGAAATGAAATGAAATGAAATGAAATGAAACAAGAAGTTGCCACATCTCAGGCCAACTACACAGGGTGAAGAATTCAGTATCATTTCTAATGTTTTTTAATATATATGAACTATTTTCTATCCTCTTTTAAAAATAAAGAAATGAAGGAAAGAAAGAAGGAAAAAGAAATAGCCCTGGTGTTTCCTCTCTGAATCCCAGGCATGCACTGGGAATTTTCTGATTTATTTGGCTGCACTTCGTGACTGCCCTGGAAAATCAGTGGTCCTGTCTTCTTGACCCAGTGAAGAAAGCTGAGGCTGAGTGGATGGTGACAGTGTGGGGCTGGGGACTGACAGGGACAGCACCAGCTGGCCCTGCGCAGGCGGTGTCCAGGGGAGGGCAGCAAGCAGGTCCTCTGAGGGACCCTGAGGAGGAAGGGGTCCGAGAGTGGCGCTGGCACTGTAGGCCAAGAGTCTTCCAGCCGATGACCTCCCATCTCTCTCTATGAGAAACTGACATCCCCTACTGATGCAAGAAGCAGCCAGCGTCCGACCCTGTGCTGCAAGGACCAAGGAAAAGGGTCCATCCCTCTCTGGTCACCTCCCCCAGAGGCAGTGTCACGCACGCAAGTCTGCCCTGAGCATAAAATGCTGCCACCTCTCCCAGAGCTCTTACCAGAAGAGAGACATAGGAAGAGCTCTGGCTTCCAAACTCCTTGTGCTCTTCTAGAAACAAGCTGGCAGTGCCGAAGTCCAGCCAGATACCTTACATGTATCGACCATTACAAGGGTATGAGTGAGCCGGGACACCCCCGGGGCACGTAATCCCCACAAGGGTACACGAGGCTGCCATTGTTCTCCCATTCTGTGCATTGAAGTATTGAGTTCCATGGGAGCTCATGCATGCAAGACTGAGCAGCTCGCTTTGTTTCCATCAACTAAGATGCTGAGATTGCTGAGGGCAGGAAGAGTGTCTAAGAAGGGTGGCAATGTGACCGCCATCATTCTACCCAAGGTTTAGGGAAAGACAGTCCTAAAACAGCTGTCCTTGAGTGCCTCATGGGCCAAGCCCTACAGTCTTTTCACTCACATTCCTGTTGTAACAGGTCATCGTGATACGCCACGCTGGCTGGACATGTCTGCGGGAGCTCTCAGGAACCTCCAGGATGTGGGCAGCCACCTGAGAAGACTGGCCCATGCTGACTGAGAAGGGCACCAACTGAGGGGCCTGCAGATGGGGTCGAAGGAAGAGGGGAGAGAGAGGCAGCCCGCCACCATCCGAATGCTCCGGTCTGCTTCAGCAAGGACATCTTCGGCTGCAGCAGTCACCTGTAAGTCCAGTTTCTTCAGCTTTCCAATGCAGACTCATACCAGTGACCACAGGGAGCCCCCAGGCCTCCGGCCTCGAGCTGGGGCTGCATCCTGACCCTGCTCCTCTGCGGCCTCAGGCCTCAGGCTGGGGCTGCTTCCCTGACCCTGCTGCTCTGCGGCCTCTAGCTTCTTGGCCTGAGAAGCTTTAGGATCCTCTGGCTCTTCAGGGTGCAGATGGTCACTGTGGTCTCTCCCACTTCTGATCCCAGAAGTCAACTTAACAAACCTCTAACATTTCACAGGCAGAGCTCACCGCGGAGTAGAAAGGAAAACCACAATACTCACCAAGCACCGCTGGCCGTGTGCCACTCCAGGAGGGAGGGTCACTCAGCAGCGGCAGACACAGAGTCCAGGGGTCAGTCCTCAAGCAGTGGAAGTCGTCAAAAACAGCTGGCACTAGGACGTGTCTTTGAAGGGGACATGTTTTGTGAACACAATAGAAAACGCAGCATTTGCTCCTAACCACGCTCTAAGTCCGGGTACAACATGAGCAAAGATATTGAACACAGGAGAAAATCAAGATGAAGGTCACAGCACTGCCAAGGGGAATGTTTAGGTAAAGGTGAACACCTGAGGCAGAGTTGCGGCAGGCAGGCACGGTGCTGCTGCAAGTGACAGGAAGAAAAGCAGCTCTGGGGCAAAGTCTAAAATTCCCTGTCTTGCTGGGGAAGGTGTCTAATAAATAAGAGTGGGCTTGCAGGAGGGCAGACTGACTCAGAGCTCAGAGATGGTGAATTCTGTCACTTCATCCAACTTGTATTAGCCAGGATAGACTAGTTTGAGCTTCATAACAAATCAGCCCTGGTATTCCTGCAGCTCAATAAACAAAACTTGACTCACTGGCTCAATAAAAATGCGTATGTGTCTCAATGCCACTGCCTTGCAGCTGCTTCAGAGCAATGACTCTGAGGTTCAGGTGGCTTCCAAAGGACAGGTCTGTCACTCCAGCCCACAGTTACACAACTTCCAGGAAGAGAACCCCTTGCCGCTGCAGGCCCCCGTGGCCCTGGCTCCCCTGCCGTGGCCGGGAGCTTCTCTCATGCCAGCAAGGAGGGTGGTAGGGAGGCCCAGGGACACAGAGCCCTCTGCCGTGAGCTCGAAGGTGTTAAACTTTTTCTTGGCTCCATGGCTACTGGCACAAGTGTGCCTCGGTGTCACACCCATGCCTAACACTCCTTCCCAAATAATTCTAATTTGTGGTTTTAAGTTTCAGAACCAATCCTGCTTCTCACATATTTTGCAACTTCATGTTTTGGGTTGCTGGGTTGGGCTGGCCTCTCTTGCAAGTACTCACTTGGAAGAAAAGACAGGTTTTAAAATAGTCATCATACTGATTTAGTAGTAGCTACTCTGTCAAGTAAAATGAAAAGTTTGGAGAAAACAACAACTTCTGGCACCAAAGTTTCCAAAGCCAACTCAAGCCTTGTAGAACACATGTTTGACTGCCAGCATCCCCCAGATGACCCACAAAGACCCTGTGGCCCTCCCTCCCTCTGTGGCTGTGGCCATCCAGTGGCCAGCCCTCCTGAGGGTTTTCAAGTTACTAAACGTCCATGGCCACTTTGCTTATGCTTCCAAACTTCATTTATTTATTTATTTATTTATTTTTAGGGAAGGATCTACAGGGTGTTTAAGGCCTCACTACTAGATCGAACTCACAATGGTCTGCCTGTTTACAACCTCCCAAGAGCTGTGATTACAGGCACGCTCTACCACACCCAGTCTCAATTGCTGTCTCAGCATGCCCCAGGGGTGAAGCCAGCATAGCAGGCCCAGAGATTGAACCCCTGGCCCCTGTACCTGCTTGCAGGAGCTTCAATCCACACAGCTATTTAGCTGGCCCAACGCCTGCAAACTTGAGAAGGCTCTGCATTCCCCTGGGATTCTAGCCCCAGTCAGTTCTTCTCTTGATGCCCAAAAGGAGTGCTATGAGACCCCCTTGAATCACACCCCTCAGTAGATACAGTATCAGGGAGGGGTACTGACATTGGTGGCCAGGGACAAAGCGGAAGGTGAAGCTCACAACCAAGGGGCGGGCCAGTGTCTCCGCCAGCACACACACACCAAAATGCAATGATCCCAACGACCCGGCTCTGAGTCCATCTGAGGTCTGAAGTCCACAGCGGAAGCCCAGAAAGCAGGAGACCCACGTGCCATTTTTATCTTACAGTCTAATTTTTTAAATTAATTTTACTGAGAAAGAAATAACAATGAGACTGTTTCAAAACAGGTTAGTAGGACAGTTAACAATAATTAATACATTGCATATTGCTGTCTTCGTAGTGGTTATTCAGAGTACGAGATGCAGACATGGTATCCTGTTCAAACTCTATTAGTACAAATCTTTCTTCTCATTGAACTGAAAGAAGCTGTATATCTATCCTGTTTTGTATATACAGATATATATTTTTTTTCACTGCAAAATGGTCCTTTATTTATATCCCCTATTTTGTTTAATTTTGTCAGAGATGGGTATTCCATTGCCATGCAAATATTGTGGGTGCACTAATTCAATAGAATAATCCAATATAGTCCAGTAGTCCATAAGAGGGATTTAAAGTTTAGCATGTCGATGATTGATGGAAAATACTTATTCCATGTTATATCTAAGGCATTTGATATTCAGACAGATAGTGAGGTTAAGTTCAACTGCCTATACTATAGGGTAATAATATCACTAAGCTTCTCTTCTGGAGGGTTAACAACTTAAGTTTGCAGACCAAAAAATTAGATGAAAAGAAGGGTTACAAGGACAGCCAACATTTTGGCCCTAGCCCTTCAAAGTCAGTAAGGACTCAGGACAGAAGACAAATCTGTACTATAACATCTTATAACTCAGCGGTGTCCCAAATTTTCTGATCAAGGAGATTATGGGGCCACAGAGCAAAGTGATCAACAATGTAGAGTGTACCTAAGGAAAGTCACATGGAGAGAAAACCTTCTCTCAGGCTTTCACAGAGCGCAAACTGGTCAAGCAACGGCCGTGACTCATCCACATGGCTGACACTGACAAAACATCTACAAACTGCTGTACAGGGTTTCAGGGTAAATCCTGAGGGGATTTGACTGACCTTGTCAGGAATAGAAGTTACATTTTTTTGTTATATAGGTCTTGCTTTATCTTGGTATTAACCATCCAGCAGAAAAGTATAAAAACGAGGTATAAAAAGTAAAGCTATATTAATACATTGAGCTGTAAAAGGCTCAAGTCAACAACTTCTGACACTGCCAGCTCTGTGGATGTCTTACAGTCTTGAGACGCACTTTTTCTCCCCCAAGCGTCTTCAGTCTTGGCTCTGGAGACCTTCAGCTGATCAGACGAGGCCCAGCGAGGGCTGCCTGCTCCACTCTCAAGTCAACAGAACGTAAACGTGGGTCACATCTAGAACACACCTTCACAGAAATTTCTAAAGTGGGTACCCCGACCCGGCTGAGCTGATGCATGAAATTGACCATCACCATTTACATCACAACCAGGTGGCGTAAAAATGGTGCAGGAGGCGATTTTCGGCTCAGGGAGGTTTCCCTCGGCCGAGCTCGAAGCTGCTGTCCCAGCTGGGGACGTCTTCCAGTGGCTGGCTTTCAACTTGGGTTTTTCTTGCAGTTTGTTTGTTTTTGTTCCCTAATCTTTGAGGGTATGTTTATTCTGCTTTAAGAACACTCAAATCTTTGTCATTCTGCCATGTTTCAGTATATTCTGTGGTCGTGATTTATGCTCTTCATAATTATTTTCTTTTTTGCCTTCTTGCCCTCTTGATATCCGTCTTGCTAATCTTCAAGTTGACAGGTTTTATTTTTCCATGTTTTTCCTATCTTTGTGTTTATTATCCCTCATTTATCATGCTTTGCATTCATTTAGCTCCTCTTCAACTTCATGGGTATTTTTCTTCCCTCTGTCCTTTAACTCGATTTCTTTCGTGATTTGTATCTGGGCCAGTTTTCTGTATTACTAGCTTTCCTCATCCATCCCAGCTTTGGGGGAGATGTTTATAGACCTAATTATTTTTAATTTGTTATTGTAACAAACCCTCCTTTGAGCAGTCAATTGCAGCGTTTCTGTGTTTCTAGAGTTTGGATCCAAAATGCCCCCCCAGGGGCCCATGTGTTACCTAAAGGTTGGTCCCCAGCTTAGTGACATTGGGGAGTCGTGCAGCCTTTAAGAGATGCCCAGGAGTGGCATCTTGGCCTCTCTCACCTCCTGGCCACTATGACATGAGCCTCTTGTTCAAATGTGCCAAACCCAAGAGTCATGAGGTCATGGGAGGGTTGTGTTCCCATTGCAGAGGAGTGCTAGGGAGGCTCGGAATACGTGGCAGGGCCTAAGGTCCTGAAGGCAGCCCCTGGGGCACGATGCAAGGAGCTGGGAGACGCCAGGAAGGAAGAAGAGACCCTGGGAACAAGCCTACCACAGGAAGCTGCAGGCTCCGGGCGGAGCAGCCCGAGAGGGGTCAGGCGGACTGGGACCAGCCAAGCCGCAGGAGGGTAGCCGTCCAAGCCTTGGGAGCTCACGCCCAGGCACAGCGCGACCCAGAAGCCAGAGATCATGCTGGAGAACTTAATGTTTTCCTGCCTGGGTTCTGTCTTGCTTGGATCAAACCCCCCTTTTTATTCATCCCTTTCAGTATAGAAGCATTTGTCCCTTGCCCAAAATCAAGGGTGTCACTTGATTTTTACAGGGTCTTGTCACTCAGTGCTTTGGGGTCTCCAAGGAGACCTTGGACTTGAACATGCAGGTGATGCTGGGAGCAGTTACAACTCTGGGGACCCGTGGAGGTGGACTGAGCGCATTTTCCACTGCAAGATGGATGTAGCCCTGGGAACAGGGTTTGGAGTAGACGTGTGTGCAGAGGCACATGCTCTAAAGGCTCAGCCCCCATCCTGACACCTGTGGGAGTTGATAGCACCTTCAACAGGTGGGCCCTCACGGCAGGCTCGCGGTCATGGGAACGCGATGGTCCCTGCCACGTATTCCGAGCCTCCCTAGCAGTCCTCTGCAATGGGAACACAACCCCTATGACCTCATGACTCCTGAGTTTGGCACATTTGACTAAGAGGCTCATGTCGCAGTGGCCAGGAGGTGAAAGAGCGAGGCCAAGATGCCACTCCTGGGCATCTCTTAAAGGCTCACGACTTCCCAACGTTACTAAGCTGGGGATGGGGACTCTGGTCTCTTTCTCTGCTCCTATCTGGCTGCCATGAGCAACTCTGCCTCACTGAACATTCACACACAATGTTGTGTCTCACCACAAGTCCAAACCCAAAGGTTAGACTGTATCCAGAAAAAAACTCCTCCTCTTTTTAGGTGTATGATTTCAGCTATGTGGTTGCAGTAGCGGAATGCTAACTAATGTGTTTTGCTTCTACTCAATCTTAAAGGCACTTTTGTTTTCATGATCTTCACCATCTTCTATTATTTTATTAATATTTAGATTTGCTCTCTATTTGCATTATATCTATCTTTCTTCTTCCCAGGACGACTAGGACTGAAGTTTGCAGACAAGGCAGGGCAAGGACCTGGGCATGTGTGCAAGCCGCAACAGCGAAACTCTGATTTCGAACCCAGGCCTCTCCTTTCATTACAGCGATGCACAGCTTCATGGAAGCAGGCAAACTGCACTGGGGTGGCTTGGGCAGGCCTTCACTCCCCACAGCCTGCTGCAGGGAAATCTTCTGCAGTCTTCCAGTGCGCTGTGTGCCCGAACTACTCAAGCAGCACTGTTCCACTGACTTGTGACCACTTCCTGTCCATCCCTGGTCTATGATGGGGTCTCAGGGCCTTCAGTGCAGTGAGCAGGGTGGGCTGCTCTCTCCATATCTGGCCTGTTCTTAACCATGCAAGTGTCTCACTCTGTGTACCATGCTGGTTTTCACACAGGTGTCACAGGTGTGACGTCTCCACTCCAGGAAGCAGGGCCCTTGGTGCCCACCCACAGTGTTCATAAGGGATCAGGGGCTCCGTCTCCACTGTGGAGGCAGACAGAAGCCCCACGGACCTTCTTTTCCTCCACAGATTGCAGCTAAGATTGCTGGGTGGAGCCAAGCAGGGCCAGCACGGGCGAGCCAAGAGCTGAAGCCACCAAGACCCCCAGGCCCACCACAGAGTCCAGGCTGCCTAGACCTAAGGAGCAGCAGAGCTCCAAGAGCAGAGGCTGCAGCACAGCCTGGTTCCGTGGGATGCCCTCAAAACTTCCGGGCTACCCCAAAATGATGTGTGGACAAGGAGCTGAACGATGTCAAAAATGAGGCAAGAGTGGACCACATTATTGAAAGGGAGAAGAAAAAACAAGCTCCCCAGCAGAGCCCTCACCCATGCTGCCCTTCAGCAGCAGCGACATGGTGAGGACACAGATCCACACATGCCCGCCCCATCCTCTCTCAACGTGGATCTTGCTGGAGAACAGCGCATGACTCCTGTGTCCATGTGCTGTGCATAACACCATGGGCCCAAGGCCTTAGGCAATAGAAATCTTCTCTCTCATACCCTTGGAGGCTAGAGTTTAGAGACCACAGTGTGAGCAGGCCAGGCTTCTGAGGGGTGTTGACCCTTGGCTTCCTGGGTCTTCACATCCTGTCCTCTTGAGTGCTTGTATGTCTGTCTCCTAACCTCCTCCCTCGTCCTGTTTTCCTTTTCTTTATATTTTCTTTTTTCTTTCCAGTACTTTGGGACTAAACCCAGGGCCTTTGTACTGAATTACAACCCTAGTCCTTTTTTATTTTTGTAATTTTTGAGACAAAGTCTCACACCAAGTTGCAGAGCTGCCCAGGCTGGGCCTCATCTTGGCCTCTCCTCTCCTGGCCTCCAGACAGCTCAGATTTTGCCACCTCTGCTTAGAAAGACACAGTCCTAAGGTGGGATTGGGGTCCACCTACATAGCCATGTAACCCTAATCACCTTTTGAAGGGTCCCCTTTCCAAATTATCTTTCCCTGAGATCCGGGGTTGCAGCTCCAGATCTGCAATCATCTGAAATCAAAGAGCGACACAGCTCCCCCACCCCAGGGCCAAGCACAGTCACGGTTTTCCCTCTGTGCCAGCTCAGTTGGATTTCAGTTCCATGAATGCTTCAGAGCTCCCATGGGGCAGGTGCCGCACAGGTTGTGAGAAGCTCTAAAAGCCGACCCCATCTCTTCCAGCTGAGAGTTTCCCATCCTCTGTCTCCTTGGCCAGCTCTCAACCCCTCTGGACTACAGATGGGTCCTGCGCCCCCTTCTCTGCTCTAGGATCATCTTCTGCAAGGTTTGCTTCTGTTTCATGCTTGCTTTAGTCTTCTGTTCCAAAACTTCAAACTAAGAACCTAAAAGCCTAAAAGACCCCAAGCCACTAACCACAGCCCCAAAAGCATCCAGCGAATGCCCACCAAGAGACAAAGTGGCCTGACATGCAAACTGGTCAGGCGATGGCAGCTTCTCCATGCCCATTTCTCCCAGCAGATATGAATGGAAATAAAAAGCAAAGGTGGCTCGCCTGGCAAGCGCTTCACCCTGAGGCTTGTTTCTAGGAGCTCCACACAGCCAGGCCACGGGGCGAGATTTCTCCTATTACCGCCATCACTTCTTATGCTCAGGGTCCAGAGATGTGGTGGCCACAGGGTGCTCTCAAGAGGCCATGGCAGTGAGAGGCAAGAGGCAACAGGAGCAGCTGGGCATGCTCCGGAGGCTGGGCCCATGCGTACGGCCATTCTGAAGTATGTATTGTCACTGAGAACACCAAGAGCAATGACAGAAACACCCACCACGCAGGGATGCCGCCTGAAGGGACCTTCAGGAGTAACCCGAGAGCACGGCCTACGCCTCAGTCCCTCCTGCATAGCCAGGGTGACTCCTCAGTTTCTGCAACTACAGCGTTCCTAATGCCCTGCTCTCCCCTCGTGCCACCACCAGCTCCAAAAGACACAGTTGGGGCGCTCAAGCTCTGCGCTGGCTTTCTGTGGAGTCCAAGTGCGCCAGCCTCCTCCCTCCTTCCTGCTCTGGCCCTGTGCCTACGGTGCTACCAGCACCCCAGCTTGCCTAGCGCCAGGCCAGACAGCACGCCTGGCCCTGTGAGGCACACAGCTGCCAAAGGGAACTCGGCCCCGTCCCAAGCTTGGCCCCAGCTCTCCAGCCCTGTCTGCCACAGGAAAGCTTCGCGCAGCACCTCCTCTTACATCGCTTTTCCCCCCGACATCCATGAGGCACAGGCAGCTGCAGCCCATTGGGGCCTTCACAGCAAGGACGCCTGCCATGGGCTGCCAGGTGCAGAAAGCTGGACCCTGATTCCAGAAGGGGGACTGTAGAGAGCCAAGCCAGCGCCACAGCGCTGCGAGCTGCGTGCCTCCGCCTGGACTCCCAGCCCCCAGGCTTCGCGGGCCGCTCCCTAGTCAGCCCAAGCCCTGTCTAGCATTTCGTAAATCATTTCGAGGGAGAGCCTCAGAGCTGGCTTTCTCTGGTAACATGACAACCTTGGCTCCCACCCCAGCACGAGCCTGGATTTGGGGTCAAAACCTAATCAGAGGTCCCCTACCTCAGCTAATTTTGGGTATCCCCTTAATGAAGACATTATCCAGAAATTTGAAACCTGGGTCTGCACTGGCTGGGAACGGGGTCATTTCTGTGGGAAAGGGGATTGTTCCCCTCACTTGTGGGCTGTCATGGCTTGGACACAGACTTCCTCCCAGAAGCCCCATGTTTTCAGTGGGGGTCCTTGGAAGATGATCAGAGCAGTGCAGGCACGACAGCTGGCTTGCTGTTGGAAGGGGGGCGCACTGAGGGGGTGGGCCCTGGGGGCGTGGCCCGGAAGGCCCCCCCCTGCCTTCCCGGCTTCTGCCTGTCCCGCTGCCTCCCAGCCCCCATGAAGTGAGCGGCTCTGCTCCGTAGGCCCCTCTACCAGGACGCTCTGTCCTTCAGCATGCCCATCGGGGACTGACACTGCCGAAACGTGAGCCAAATAAGCCTCTCCTCCTTGAGCAGGCACTTTGCCCCAGTGACGAGAAAGAAACGCTGAAGAGCCGTCTCCTCTCACAGGGTCTTCTCAGACCCGCCCCGCAAAGGCTCTTTCAAACTCTCATGTGAGAGACCTAAATATGTACAACTACTGGATATCAATAGAACTTCTCAAGCAAAATTTTTTTAAAAAGTAAACCAGAGAAAAGACTCAAATTCTTTCCTTGTTCTGATAGAGTTTAATAGAATAGAATTTTGGGGACCAACCAAATAACTCACCAGATTAAAGCACCCGCAAGCAGGCACAGGGCCCCGGTGTTCAATCCCTGGGCCTGCCTTGCCAGCCCCTCCCCTGGGGCATGCTGAGATGGTGATTGAGACTGGGGGTGGTGGTACGCGCCTGTAATCCCAGCTCTTGGGAGGCTGTAGACAGGAAGATCACTAGGAGTCCAATCTAGTAGTGAGACCCTGAACACCCTGTAGACCCTTCCCTAAAATACAAAAAAAAAAAGAATAGTGGACACTGAGGAAAGCATGTGTGTGCATCTCAAACAATAGTTCTTACATTCTGATATCAAAAACACAAACACACACAATACAAACAGTCAACAAAGAAAAAATACAAACATAACCAAACCGAGGGGAAAACTATCCCAGTTCATCCCACGTGGGGCGTTCTGTCCTTCCTTTTCCACTAAAGTTCTACGCAGCCTCAAAGGCTCTATGAACACTCTTCCTTCTCCCCTTTGGGGTCCCCAGAGCATGATGAAGACTCCTGATTGGTCTTAGGTTTTCATAATGATTTCCAAAAGAGGCACAACCCAATGCTCTTCTAAGCACCAAGCTTCCATAATAAATCAGAGAAAGACTTCGTATTTCATGGGATTCATTTTTTTTTTTTTGCTTAATTTTTTTTTTATTTTTGTTTTATTGAAGTACAAATATCAGTGAGACAGTTTTAAGATAACTTGACAAGATGGATTTGATAAATTAATACATTGCAAACTGTTTTCATAATGTTTTGGTATCACAGAAGGTGCATACATGATATTATACTTACACACATATTATACCATGTCTCTTATCAGTAAATAAAGAGAGTGTAGCTCTTTGCATATCTTATTTTTTATACCTGAATTACATCAAAGATTCAATAATTAATACTTTCTACCTTGTTATTTTCCTAGTGGTTGTCCATAGTACTAGAAGCCGACATAATATCCTGTCCAACCACCATTAGTGCAAATCTTGCCTCTCATAGAATTATGTAGAA
>PVKA01024831.1:0-33729 GCA_004027165.1 Ctenomys sociabilis
TTCCTTCCTTCCTTTCTTCCTTCCTTCCACTCATTCCAACAATAGCCATTTCACTAGCACTGTGGAGCAGCTGCTTTGTTGAGTTCTGGAGCTGCAGCTTGCAGAGCTCAAGCAGGGCTACACTGGCTCTGAGCTTCAGACCCCTGCCCCACCACTCTGGGGAAAGAGCTACTATTCTGAAGCTGGTGTTATTTTTCAAATCACATATAATGCTTTAAATAAATGCCTTGAACAAATACGGTACTTAGTTTTGATTGTTGGATTATCTGTCTATGGAAGAGGGGTTGATTTTGCTCAAAGCCGTGTAAGAAAGCTTCGTCTCCCTGGGGGACACAGACTGGTATCGGGAGGCGCAGTTCTGGCTGCTGCTGTAGACATTATATCACTTTTCCATGGTCAAAGCAGGACAGGATTCCTGTCCTTCCTTCTTTGGAGATAGATTAGATGCCCACAAATGTACCACGGTCTACAAGATGGGCCTTTACTGTGATCTGTGAGGCACCAAGACCTCCTGGAAAAGATCATAGGTGATCTAGGTGGTAAAGAGCATGTAAGGTTTCTTTAAAAAATACTTTAATTTTTTCTAGTTGTACAGCTTTTGCAGTGTTAAATATACATCCGCTTCCAGGTGTGTCCTCGGCAGGGGAATCCACAGAGCTGCTCTTCTTCTTACTATTGGGAAGCCCTGTTGTTAATTCAGATACTATTTTAGATGGCATTATTTTCATGTAACTAGGATTTGGGAACATTTTGGGAATTGCAGAAATATAAAAATGGAACAGTCTTGTCACCAGTCAACCAGGAATGCACCTCTCATTCTTAGATGGGAGCCTGGACAGAAGCCTGTGGAAACTTGCCTGCCCAGGAGCCTGAAATGCTTCGCAGTGTGGCACTTGTGGTGTGGGTTGTGTCCTGTGCTACCAGCCCACTGTGTGCCCTGCATTGCCATGTGGCTTCCTATTGCTTGTGACCTCAAGGTCTAGGCCGCTAAGGACGGAGCAGAGACCCAAGGTGAGAACATCAGGGTGGGACTAGCGGGGCGGAAGCTGCAAACCATCTGGGCTTGAGCAGGAGCCACCTTCTCTGGCCCGGGAAAGATTAATAGGGTGGTGGGCTCGGGCCTGCTGGGCCTCCAGCTTGGAAAGTTCTGCTCGGGCCTCATCAATCTTTTCCTTTATGAGCAGCAAATTAAGAAAGCAGCTCACCATGACCTGGTCGTCTCTCAGGCTTCAAACAGCTGCTACAACTGCTACCCAAAGTTCCAGCAGCCAAGCCTTCTCCCTTCTACCTCACTCTCCAAGCCCTACAGCATCGTTTAGGAAAAGAGGTGGAGGTTTGCTGAGGTGGTTGCATGTGGAGAAGATGTAAAAGCACAAAGCAGTCTCTCCTCTAGGAAGTCGCTGCATAGTTTTCAAGAATCCACTTGGAGTTTAACAACACATTTTAAACACACACACACACACACACACACACACACACACACACACACATTATGGTGAGTCCCACATCTTAGGAAACAATATCAGAGAGCATAGATGACTTCTGAATTGCAAAACTAGAAAGTGGTAAAATCAGAGGTGGGCTTGAGTTCAATCCCCAGTTCCGCCAAAAAAAGAAAAAGAAATCAGAGCTGGGGCCCAGTTTTTGTTACAGATTCTGTGCTCTAAACAGAGCTGACCAGGAATGTTTGCAGCTGGAAGCCCTGTGCATTGAGATGAGGTTTCTGTGGTCCAGTGCGGCCGGAGTGTCAAGGTGCCCAGGACCCGCACACGCAGTGTGTGCAGAGGCCTCGCCAGACTCCTGGGGTGGCCTGGATGTCAATGGCTGGGGACCATGGAAGGATCCAGCCAGCAGAGACGCCAGCTGAGGCTGCCTGATGGCACCGGAGGTGGTGATGCAGGGAGGACAGAGGGCGTCTCCTGGGGTGTTCCTAGAGCTCAGGAAACTCAGGGAGAAGCAACCATCCCAGAAGGTGATGAGAGAGACAGGAGAGAAAAATCAGACCCTGCCAGTCTTGGCCCTGCAGGTGCTGTGAAAGAGGAGGCAAGGTAGATGTGCTGGCTCACCTGGGGTGACGGAGCAGATAACACTGAGGATAGAGGGTGAGGGGCAGAGACACCAGCTGGGCATGGAGTCCAGAGGGAGGCTCTGGGGGAGGATGGAATAGGGTAGGCAGAAAGGCCATGGGCACAGGCCTGGGGTGCATAGGCAGGCAGTTAGCTGCTGTGGTGCCTGCAATCTCTCAGGGTGGGGAACAGGAGAAAATAATTCAAGACTGGGCAGGAGACTCGACAGCGTCCTCTGGACGATGGCTTTCTTCACAGTAAGCTTTATTACTGTGCCTCATCTTTCTCTCAAGATCACTTACAGATCAGAGTTTAAAAACTGTCGCCACCCTGATATTGGCATTTGTGTTACAGGAAAAGTCTTACGGATCTCCATTAAAACCAATCCCATTCCAGCAAAAGAACAAGAGCCATAAAACAGTTTCCTGCCTACTTCTTGATTCAGGAAGGTTTGGCCCCTCTCCCTGAGAGAGCAGATAGCTATCATGTGCTTTGCAGAAGTCCAGATGACCACGTTCACTTCTACTGCCGGCTGGAAGCCTTCCCCAAACAAGTGAAAATATTCAGCTCTTAATCCCGAATCAAAGCCAAGCTTATTTTAAAATCAGAGAGAAAAACTCTAAGAGGCCTCTGCCTTCTCATGACCAAATGGGGTAATGTGACTTTCAGTGTTTTTGAACCCCAGGCCATAATGGCCCCGAGAGTAGAGGCAGCTGAGCTTAGTCATGTCTAATTAAGACGGCTTTGTGCCACGGGTTTCTAATGACCACTGCTGCCACTGCCATGCTTCTGCATCGTGGTTGGTCAATTGGCTCTCATCTATCATCAAGCATTCTCAATTAGTGCAGTGATTGTAACTCCAAAGTCAATGGAAATATCAAAGCAAGGTTATGTAAACACAATAAAGCCATTAGGATGAATAGAACTATAGACCTAGCAACAGACTCAGGCTGCAGCCTGAAGCACTGAAAAGGTAAGAATGAAAAGATTGGCACAGGAGAGGTGGGTGCGGTCGGTCGGGGCCCCAGGGATGGTGATCAAAGGGCTGCCACATGTTCCCAAGCCTTTTGCTTGAAGGTCAGAAATTCAGAGCCAGTCCTAGAGGTGGTAACAATGATTCTAGAAGGTTCTAAGTGACATACCAAGGCAGAGCTTTCTGCACTGTCTTTACTGATCTCTCCTACAGGAACATAGAAGAGAGGTCATCCTTGATTGTGGCAACAAATTTAATGACTGCTTTTGCTAATGAGTTTATTTAAGGAAAGATTGAGTTGGCCTGGCCACACCTACCTTTTACTTTGTTTTTAACCAAATCAAACTTCAGCATTTACCTAGACGTGCACGAAAAAGGGGTCACTGGGACCACACCCCGCATGGTATCCTTGATGGACCCATGTCTCCTGCTCTGGGGTAGGGATTTCTTTATTCCCTGAGAATGTCCAGTGCCAGTGAAGGGGCCTTGCCCTGAGCTCTCTGTGCTACCCTCTCTCCAAGCTTACCTAGACCTGTGGTGGTGAGCCTAGGGCATTTGTGCCACAGCAGGCTGTTTGCTATCACTGAAACTTCTGCAAGTCACCACCGCAGACCTAGACTGACTCTTGGTGCCATTTGGTGACACACAGGAGTGCTTGTGTGCACATATACACACATGTGATGCACAGAAGATGACGTTGCTATGGTGCCTGCATGCACAGGACTATCTCACTGAGGGCTGCTAGAACAAAATACCACAAAACAGCACAACTGGCTGTTACAGTTCTAAAGGTTAAAAGTCCCAAGATCAAGGTTTCAGCATAGGTAGATTCCAGTGGGGACTGTGGGTAGAAGAACACCTCACAGTGTCCTTATCAAGAAGGAAAAGGAGGAGAAGGCAAGGGTCAGGAACAGGGAGAAATACAGGGAGGAGAGAGAGAAGGGGAGGAAGAGGTCCAGGGACAGGGAAAGAAGATGGCAGAGACAAGGACAGGAACAGGGAGAGGGAGATGAAGAAGGAGAGAGATGAGGAGGGGAGAGAGAGATAGCCCTCCAATATTTTCTTATGAGACCACTGATTCCACTTCGAAAACAGACACCAGGTCTACTGTCCTGACCTCATCCAAACCAAATCATCTAACATAGGCCCCACCACCAAATACAAGGACATAAAGTTTAAGGTTCCACCATAGAATTTGGGGGGATACAATTCAATCCCCTGTGTCTGTTACTTTTCTCTAGTTGCTGGGAAAAAATACCAGACATCCAAAATGAAGGAAGGGGAGGTTTATTTAGCTCACAGTTTGTGGAGGTTTCAGTCCACACTCGGCTGGCTCCAAGGGGAAGTGCCACATGGCAGAGGGCAGCAGTCCCTGGTGGTGGAACACCGCAAAGAGCAAAGGCAGAAGGGAGGCAGTCAGCAGCAGAGGCCACAGAGAGCAAGTCTGTCTCCCTCAGGTTGCGTTCAGGCATCTGCCCAGGCTGCATGTAGCACTCACATTCATAACTCCAGCAGCACTCAAATCCTGAATCCCAGCGTTGGATCATGAATGAATCACAAACTGTAGAAGTCTGCCCCAAAATGGCATGAGGCTTTGGAGGGGACAACTAAACACAAGCCATAACACATAGTAAAGATGGAGTAAATTTACTCCAACATTCTATATTAGGGTAGGAGGTCATCTTAGACTTATTCAGAGGTTTGGCCTCTTTCAATGAGAAAGAGCAAATGACTCCACTGAGCTATGTTAGTTTCTCAGTAAGTACGTCATGCAATCAGAAGGGTTTACAAGGGAATCTTCCAGCAGGCTCAGAACGGACTGTCCCTCAGAGCAACATCTCTTCTGTGTTCCTGTAGGAGAACTCAGTAAGGACAGACAGAAAGCTGTTCCTTGGTGCATCATTTAGAACCTTCTGAAATCATTGTTACCACATCTTGGGCTGGCTTTGAATCTCTAATCTTCAAGCAAAGGGCTTGGAAACATTTGGCAATCCTTTGATCATCATTCTCAGAGTACCCTTTCCCCTAGTAAGTGAATTTAATTCTCTTTTATTTTACCCTTTTGGAATTCCTTGAGCATTCAGGTGAGTAATCTGCTCTTTCATTTCCCAGTGAAGAGGGGATGACACTGCACATTTCTCACCCCGTGCCCTCCGTCCACCCAAGAAGACTGAAGCTGGCAGAGCTCCGAACTGAAGCTCTTCTTAGCACTCCAAGTGCCACCCATCAAGTATATGAGTGAGGTCAGCCACAGCCTGCTTAAGTGCATGTATTTCTGGCCCTTATTGTTAATATAAAATGGATCATTTTAATCACAGAAGCACATAGCTCGGTGGCACTAAACACCATTGACACAGCTTTGCAGCCACCTTATTTTTTTATCTCCCATCCTGCAATGATGTACCCATAGGAATATAAGACTATCCATCCGTTATTTTTTTTTTTTTTTTTACTGTAAAATTGTATTTTGGCTGGTAGGGCATCTCAGTACATTTCCTAGAGGGATATAGGAAGCAATCTGTGTTTAGCTACTTGGTAGGAAGTGAATTTAATTCTCTTTTATTTTACCCTTTTAGAATTCCTTGAGTATTCAGATGAGTAATCTGCTCTTTCAGATTGGCAAGGTGTGAGCACATATGCAAAAGTGGTGAAATTAGATATTTTTTTCTCCACTTTTTACTCTATATAACTGGTTGGCATAACTGCACCTAACCATCACAGAGGGTGCAATTGACTCACCAATTCCAGACTTGCTAGAAAGTTTTTTTCCCCCGGTAATGTAGCCCAGTTCAATAAAATGACATATGAAAAACTAGATTTGCAAGTTTTAGAGACCATCAACATGAATCATCAGATTACTTATCCATGAATGATGAAGATGATCCATTATGGCAAAATTCATGCTTTCCTAACAGGAGAGTGGTGGGGTGGATGATGACAGTGATGACTTTGGTGGCCACATGAGCAGAAGTTCCTGTCAGTCAAATGGAGCAAGAGCCGATAGATACAGACACAGGGAATGCATACTTCCTTGGTTCAGACGACAAAGAAAACAGCAATGAAAGTATATATTTGACTAGTTGAATTGTTGCAAAATAACATTCAGCCAAGTGAGGTGATTCAATGCTAGACCTAGGTCTGAAAAATATAGTGAACATCTTGGCAAGGGTAAAAAGTATTGCACGGCATGCCATGCTGTGCCAGAAATAGTAACAGACCAAGTGCTACAAGATGTTGTGAAATACACAAGTGCTGGAATGCAAGCAAAACATTCTGAATGCACCAATAGCCATATTCAAAACTATATTTATTGACATCTCACAAGATGAACTGAAAGCATTCATAGGTCTGCTGTATTTAGCAGGGATTTCTCATGGTGATCACGGAAATGTAAAAGACTTATTGAAAAGTGCTCAAAATATGCCAAAGAAATGTATGGCTTGTAGATGTGAAGCTAAGCTTTCAATTTAGGCATTTATGCCAGAACTCAGCTGTCACATCCTTATTTATATAGTAACGAACTGCATTACGCCGTGGGTCGCCTTTTTGCTCTCACTTCCCAAGCTATGTGACATCTGATGATTAGCTTATCAGCTTCGGTTGATGCTCCACTGGCTAACAGAGCACAAGTCGACCAGCCCAGAAACTATGTGCAGGAACAAAGCAGAAATTCTAGATGAAACGTCACAACTTCAAAACAGAGAATTGCATAATAGAAACAGGATTTCAGAAAGATACAGCACTGGACTCATATATGGCAACTGAAACCAAGCTTGTACTGCTGATGCCAACATTGCACCGTGATGGAGATACTGACAAAGAAACCTTGACAAAACGTAATCCTGAGATGGAAACTTTCTACGGCAAAAGCAAAGGTGAAGTAGATGTTGCTGATGAGTGACATGACAACTACGGTGCCAATTAAGACTCACAGCACTGGTCAATGATTACGTCTCATTCAATGCTGCACGTGCGTGGCATAGTTTGATAGTCTGCAATGAAAATAACAAGTGCAGAATATCACAGAGAAAATCTCCTAGAGGATTTGAACTGGAGCTCATAAGAGATCATTTACAGCAGAGGAAAAACAAAATGTTTCTGCCCAGGGAACTATGCACAAAAATTGTGAGCTGACAGGTGAACAGGCAGGAGTAGCATCACAAAGACCTGTTAGGACAACAGGAAAATAAAAAATATGCCAATTGTGCCCTACAGGAAAACAAACCATTCGTGCCATTAGCGTAAGGGATACTTGTGTGTGGGGCGCGCAGTTGCCATGTGTGCGGACTGCCTTAGGAGTGGTATTGGAGTGAGGCTTTCTTTGGTAAAGCTTTATTGACATTTTCATTGTAGTTCTTATGAAAATTTGTTTATGTTCTTCATTCTGAGACCTAGTACACCAAAAAGAAGTTTATGTTGGAAAAATTGATGCTTTTTATACACTCAATAAATACTAATAATGAAATACTGCTTTTATGATTTATTGTCTTGTTAAGTACTCAGTGTTTAATATAATAAAACTCACAAGGTTAAAAGTTATGAATCATCAATAGAAATATTGTAAAATGTAAGTATGGGTCTGACAGACCATGTCTCTGCACGTTGGTGACAGCTAGTCTGGTAATCCTTCAACAGTGACCACTACCTCCACCTGCCCCGGTGCCTAGAGACCCCACTGTTTCCTGTTTCCATGACTCTGAAGGGTCTAGGAGCTCCCTCTCTGTAGAATTACACACTCTTTGTCCTTTGTTGATAGGTTACTTCACCAAGAATAAGATTCTCAAACTTCATCTATGGTGTAGAACAAGTCAGAATTTTCTACTTTTTCAAATTGAGTAATATGCACATTATTTTTGCATCTTCATTCAACTGCCCACAGTGTGTCTTTGTAAATAAAGTTCTTCCCTCTCCCCTTTGCTTATGCACTGTTTTTGCCTAGAGCTGGGTAAGTGGGACAGAGCTGAGTAGACCACAAGGCCAGAGATATTTACTCTTTGGCTTTTTATAGGAACAAGAAAAAAAAAACCTGCAGGTCCCTGTGACAAAGAATACTCTAGAAGTAGCAAATTTTTTCTGAGAAATAGCTATTAAATCTACTTAAATTTGGTCTAAGGAAGCCTCTGTAGAAGTCTTCACATAGTAATCTGCACTGTGAATAGATAAGCAATCTCAAAACCCAACTAAAGCATCTGCCAGTTATAGCTCCTGAGCTTCAGCCAATTATAGGCAATCAACTGTTCAATCTATGTTCAAATAACACAGTCTGGCCTGGGGCAAACCCAGTTTTCTCTTTGGCCACTTCTGGCTTTGGGTAGTCAGTAGAAAGTCCTTTTCTTTGGCCATAAATATAACCTGTACACACGTTGGAAGGTAGCACAAAGAACCAGACTTTGGTTCAGATTTCCGCCTGATTCTAACATTACAAAGAAAAGCCAATTAAGAGCTATAAAACTGTTAGTTTGTCATAGATGGCCTTTATGAGATTGAGATAAAGACCATCTACTCCAGTTTTTTTTTTTAAGTCATGAATAGGGTTGGACTATCTCAAATGCTTTTCTGCATCTGTTGAGATGATCATATGATTTTTGTTTTTGTCTTTGTTGGTTTGGTATTTATTGATTTATGCATGGTGCATCCCTGCATCCTTGGGCTGAGTCTCACTTGCTCATAGTGAATGATCTTCTTGATGACTTGCTGCATCCTGTTTGCTAGTAACTTATTGGAGGTATTTGGGTGTATATTTGCTAGAGAGATTAGCTTGCACTTTCCTGTTTTGATTTGGTCCTTCTCTGGTTTGGGTATCAGGGTGATACTTCCAGGAATAGCTTTGAGAGTATTGCTTCCTTTTCAGCTTCATTAGAGCCTCATCAGTGTGACATTAGATGTCTAAATTTCTTGTAGAATTGAGCAGTGAATCCATCAGGGTCTGGGATTTTCTCTGTTGGAAAGTTTTTAATTACGTTTTCAACTTCATTGACCAATATTGGGTTATGTCCTATATCTCCTTGATTCAGTTTTGGCCATTCACACATACCTAGGAATCAAAAACTGAAAGATCTCACTCTGAAATCAGGTATAAGACAAAATGTCCACTAGCATCACCCCTATTCAATATAGCTCTAGAGCATCATCCAAAAAAATTAGACACAAAAACAAATGAAAAGAATAAGAATAGGAAAAGAAAAAGTTAAATTGTAATCATTTGTGGATGACATGATACTCTAAGAGAAGACCCCAAAAACTCTGCCAAAAGGCTTCTACATTGAATAACTGAATTCAGCAGCATATCTGGATACAAAGTTAATACTTAAAAATAAATAACACTCCTGTACAGTAACAATAACATACTGAGAGAAATTATGGAGATAACATCTTTCACAAGTGCATCAAAAAATGTAAAACTTAGAAATAAATCTAATAAAATAAGTACATAGATTAAACATTACAGCACTCTGGAAAATTTGCTCATGGGTAGAAAGAACAAACATAGTGAACATGGCCATACTTCTAAGATTTTTATACATTTTCAATAAAATCTCAAACTACCATTAGTGCACCTCACAGAACTGTAGAAAAGATTTCTAAAATTCATTTGAAACCAGAAGAGACCCAGAACTGAAAAATCAATTCTAGGCAGCAAAGGCAGAGCAGGAGGCACACAATCCTTGCCTTGAAGTTATGCTACAAAGCTACCATGATGAAAACAGTTTAAAACTGACGAAAGACCATCTCATGCATACAAGTGTAAGGCTTTGCCCCTGTCATGTTTCCTAGCTTTTCTCCGTGCCTTCTCCTCATTGTCTAATCCTCAGGCAATGATCCTGAGAATCTTCAGCAAGTCGTTGAAACTAGGAGTGAATTGGCAGGACTCTCACCCTGACTACCTGTATATGCTGATTCCTGTGACTACGCAACTGCACTGAAGATAGCGATGTGTAATAGCGAGGTCATGCTTGGCCTGTCTGTCATTCTGGTCTTCTAAATACGTACTGCTTGTCACATCATGCCAATTACTGCCATACTGTCTCTCAAGTAAATGTTTGTTTAAAAAAAGGGTAGATAATGAAACAAGAGACAAGAAAAATATGTCACAGGACTGTCCTGCTACAATGCAGTATAGGGTTACATTTCTAAATTACTGTGTAAAACTATGTAATTGTTTATTCTTATTTTTTTTAATAGTTTTTTATTTTTTAAAGCTTTTTCTTCATATTCTACAGGGACTTAAAGTTTAACATATCAATACTTGATGGAAAATACCTGCTCCATGTTATGTCTAAGATGTTTGATATTCAGGCAGATAGTGAGGCTAAGCTCAATTGCCTATGTTGTATGGTAATAATAATAAGTTTCTCTTCTGGAGGATTAACAACCTAAGTTTGCAGATCAAAAATTAGAAAAAAAGAAGGGCTGCAAGGACAGCCAACATTTTGGCCCTAGGCTTTCAAGGTCAGTGAGGACTTAGTACATAGAAGAACCTCTACTGTAACATCATGAAACTCAGTTGTGCCCCAAATTTTCTGATCAAGGAGGAGATTATGAGGCCACAGAGGAAAGTGATTGATGACGTAGAGTGTGCCTAAGGAGAGTCACATGGAGAGAAAACATTCTCTCAGGCTTTCACAGAGAGAAAACTGGTGAGGCAATGGCCATGACTCATCCACATGGCTGACACTGACAAAGGATCTATAAACTGTGATACAGTGTTTCAGGGTAAATTCTGAGGGGATTTGACTGACCTTGTCAGATACAAAAGTTACATTTCTGGTTATATGGGTCTTACTTTATCCTGGTCTTAACTACCTAACAGAAAAGTATAAAAATGAAGTATAAAAAAGTAAAGCCATATTAATATGCTGAGCTGTAAAAGGCTCAAGTCAACAACTTCTGATATTGCCTGTCCTACGGATAACCCAGTACTATTATACACTACTGGATTATATTGAAATATTTAGCTGAATTCATGTACCTAAAATATTAAATGACAACAGAATACCCATCTGACAAAACTAAACAAAAAAGGGAATACAAACGAATAACCATTTTGTATCTGTATGTTCAAAATAGTTAAGATAGATAAACAGCTACTTTCTCTTAATTCAGTGAATAGAGTTGTTCTAATAGTGTTTGTGGACAGGATATCATGTCTGCATCTTGTATAATGAATAACCACTAAGACAACAAGATGCAATGTATTAATTATAGAAACTGTCCTACTAATTGGTTTTGAAACTGTCTCATTGCTATTAGTTTCTCAACAAAATTATTTTTTTACAAAAGCTGACAAAAGAAAACAACTAAGGATTATTGGAACAGATTAGAAAATGCAGAAACAACACCAAACACACTCAACCATCTTATCTTTGACAAAGGGGCCAAATATGTTCACTAGAAGAAAGATAGTCTCTTCAATAAATATTGCGGGAAAAACTGGCTTTCCACATGCCAAAGATTAAAACTAGACTCATGTCTACCATTATGCACTACACTAAAATCAAAATGGATAAAAAATTTAAATGTCAAAATAGAAACACTAAATCTACTTGAAGAGAGGATAGGTAGATCTCTTGAAGACATAGGTATGTGACAGGATTTCATGAACAAAACTCTAACCACACAAGAAATCCTACAGGACTGGCCAGATATCTCATCAGATTAAAGCACCTGCTAGGCAGACAAAGGGGCCAGGGGTTTGCTCCCTAGCCTCCTGTGCGGCCCTACTCCCAGGGCATGCTGAGAGGGCAAATAAGACTGGAAATGGTGGTGCAGGCCTGTAATCCCAGGTCTTGGGAGACTGAAAACAGGAGGATCATTATGAGTCCAATCTGTGCAGTGAGATCCTGTAGACCCTGTACTAAAATACATAAAAAAGTCCTACAAGAATCTACAACTCAGATTCCATCCAAAAAGCTTTTATGCAGAAAAACAAATTAGCATTAGGGTGAAGAGAAAACCCACATAATAGAAAAACAAATGTAGCCAGTGGTCCTTCAAACAAAGTACTAATATCGACAAAATATAGAGAATTGAAAAAAAAAAAAATCAACCTTTCCAAAATTTAAAACCCTAATCCAAAAATGGGCAACCAAAATGAATAGACACTTCTTAGATGAAGAATCAGAAATGGCAAATAAATATATGAAAAAGTGTTCTTCATCACCGGCCATTCAAGAGATACCCATTAAGATAATGCTGAGGCTCCATTTCACCCCAGAATAAATGGTTATGATCAATGAGTTAACCAGTACAAATGCACGTGGGGCTGTGGGAAAAAAGGAGCCCTTTTCCAGTGTTGATGAAAATATAGAATGGTGCGATCATTCTAAATGAGGATGCAAATTCTTCAAATACTAGGACTAGAGGTTCCAACTGATCTAGTTATTCCCCTCCTGGATATCCTTCCAGAAGAAGTACAAGCTTCATACCACACAGTTACATACACACCCGTATTTCTAGCAGTGCATTTTGCAGTAGCTGAATCCTGGCAACGACCCAAATGCCCATCAAGCATGGAATGGATGAAAAAATAAATTTTTAACACAGTGGATTACTACTGTGCCATAAGGAAGGATAGATTTGAGAGGTTTTTAGGTAAAGAGATTTGCCTTGAGATCATATTCTGAAGTGAGATTAATCAGATGAGTATGTGTAAATATTGCATCATTTCTCTGGTGTGAGATGCTGAATGTACAAAGAAGGACCAAAGTGTGTAAGATATAGAAAGGAATTGTTCAAAATAAAAGTGGGGCTGGGGATATAGCTGAGCAGCATAAGTACTTGCCTGGCAAGTGCAAGGTCTTGAGTTTGATCTGTGGTACTGACCCATAAGACTCTACCTCTGCAGTCCTACCAGGAAGGAGATACAGGACTGGAACCCAGCAGGACCCAGAAAACCCACTCCTCTTTGGCAGGACTACTGAAAGGAGCTGCAGGACCTGCAACCAGCAGGGCCTGGCAATCCACTAAGCCTGGATTCAGCTGGAAGGGGCCAAACACAGCAACCAGACCTAAGCCAGGCCCTTCACTTTGAGCTTGATTCCAGTAGATCTGCACCCAATGAGCTGACGTGTACTGCTGTGTCCAGCTCAGCCCCAACTGCGGCCCAGGACTACAGGAGGATCCTCATGACACAGAGGTGGCAGCAGGTAAATGGGGTAGCTAGTCTGCCTGGAGGACTCCAGGTGTATGGCACAGAGGTACCACACAGAATTTAAATACAAATTTCCAATTTAAGATTTGCTTTGTTACGCAGCTATAATGTTTGCTTCTGTGGTGTGAAGTACAAACACATTAGTTACAAAAGTTTGTCAGTTTCTAAATTTCACTAGCAATTACTACTGTAAATAGGAAACCATATCACCTTTAACCACATGTATACCCTTGGGTATTGATATCAGGAAGTGACTGGGTAATAACATCACCAAAGCCCTACACTGAAGGACAGAGGACACTTCCAAATGGAAACTAATATCTCACTCTCAATAAATAGAGAAAACAAAATCTTGAGATACATAGAAATAAGAATTTCTGACACAGATGCTTAACAAAAATACCAGACTCTACAGAGAGTGTCTGCCCTCAGTAAGAGGCACCTACTACCAAATTTTCACAAAAATGTATCATAGAAATTAAAATAAAGAGTTCTTTCTGAAACAGAAAATGACAAAAAGAAGCAAAATGCATTCTCAGCCCCAAGACAATAGAAAACAAACCCAGGAGACATCAGTATAGAAGAAATTAGAAGCCATACACCTAAAATCACTGAAATAATATCAACTGAAATAAAGAAACAACTTCAGAAGAGTATAGAGGAAATCAGATCAGAAACAATTTCACAGGTAAAAAAAAAACAAATGATAGAATTACTATACAATGAAAGAAATAATAGAATTACTATACAATGAAAGAATTACTAAGTGCTTCTAAAGATGACACTGATAAAAAAAAGAATAAAAAATGATGGAATCTTTGAATAAGCAATATAGTAAAGAAATAGAATACAGGAAGCACATTCAAAGAGATATACAGGACATTAAAACCTCAATCACAAGCTGGCAAAATCATTTGAATGACAGTGAAGATAGACTTTCAGACCCTGAAGACATCATCGTTGTTAGTGAAAAGGTAAGGAAAGATCGCGTAAAAACAACTAGGAACCAGGAAATAATAATTCAACTGCTGCAAGATGATGCAAAGATGAACAGCAGATGACTAACAGGTATCAGTGAGAAAGAAGGAGACAACAGAAAGGACCTATAAAGAATATGGGCAAAAGTAATAGCAGAAAACTTCCCAGATATGGGGAAACAATTTGACATTCATGTAACCGAGGCACATAGAATTCCACATAATGTCAACCCAATTAAAACTACACCCAGACATATAATAGTGAAGATCCTAGAGATTCAGCAAAAGAACAATATACTAAAAGTTGCTAGAGAAAAGAAACAGATCACATTTAAAGGAAAACCCATCAGAATAAAGCAGATTTCTCTTCACAAACCATGTTAAAAGAAACCATGAAGTCAAGAAGAGCATGGAGTGAAGTACTTCAAATCCTTCAAGAAAACAAATTCCAAACCAGACTGATATATCCTGCAAAATTCTCCAGTTTAATGGACAAGTGAAATGCTTCCATGACAAAGAACAACTAAAGAAACTCATGATGACCAAACCAACCCTACATAGAAATATTCTAAAAGACATTCTAAAAAAGGATCAAAACACTCACAATTCCAAGAATGACAAGGGAAAGAACCCACCAAACAGAGCAAACTATTAAGCATAGGATACAAGCAGGGAAACACAGCAGGAAAATAACATGACAAACTTGTCAATACATCTCAATTATAACCATCAATGTAAATAGATGCACTTTACCAGTTAAAAGAAATAGACTGGCAGAAAGGATTAAGGAACACAATTCAACACTATGTTGTATGCAAGAAATACGCTTAATGCTTAAAAAATTCACAGGCTGAAAATCAAAGGATGGAAAACAATACTACATGCTCCAGGACCTCAGAAAAAAGCAGGGGTAGCTATTCTTCTTGCAGACAATCTGAAGTTCAAACCAAGAATGACCTAATGAGAAAGAAGGTCACTAAATTCTGGGAGGGACAAACCCCAAGAAAAAGAGATACCAGTCACAAATATATGTGCATCAAATATGGTAGCACCCAACTATATAAGATAAAATTTTTGTTTGTTTTTTTTTTGGCAGAACCGGGGATTGAACTCAGGCCCTTGCACTTGCCAGGGAAGCACTTACTCTATGAAGCATCTCCCTGGACCTTATATAAATTTTAAATGACATGAAAAAAATCTTAAAAAACAATATCACAATCTTACAGGGGACCTTAACACCCCCTGATCTCAAAAAGCTAGATTGAGCAGACAAAAAATTAGCAAAGAGGTAGCGGAACTGAACCAAACCTTTGAAAAGAGGGACTTAGTGGACATATACAGAGTGTTCTACTGAACAACATCTGAATCATTCTTTTCAGCTGCACATGGAGTGTTTTCTAAAATAGACTACATACTAGTCCATATATCATGTTTAAGTATATGTAAAAAAGACCAGAAATTATAACATGCATATTACCTGACCACAGTGCAATCAAACTGGAAATCAACAAAAGAAACCACAAAATCCTCATAAACATATGGAAATGAAATAACACCCTCCTCAGCAACCAATTGTTATAGATGAAATAAAACAATATCTACAAGCCAATGAAATTCAAAGACAATTACCAGAATTTGTGGGATGCAATGAAAGCAGTTCTCAGAGGGAAATGTATAGCATTGAACTCACACCTTAGGAAAACAGACAGAGAAAAATAAATACTCTAATTCTGCACCTTAAGCCTCCTGAAAAAGAAAAGCAAATCAAGCCCATAGCCAAAGACTGGAGGAAAGACTATAGAGATTACAGCAGAAATTAATGTGGTTGAGACAAAGAGAACAATTCGAAGAATTACTGAATCCAAAAGCTGCTTCTTTGAAAGAATAAATAAAATTGACAAAATCCTAGCCAAACTCCTCAATAAGAGGAAAGAGAGTCAGGGATATAACTCAGGGCATAACACCTCCCTGGCAAGTGCAAGGTCCCAAGTTTCATCCCTGGTACCACACACAAAAAAAGAAAAAACTTAAATTCAAGCAATAAGAAATGAAAAGGGTGAAATTACTACTGATTCTGTGGAAATTCAGATCATCAATAGCTATTCTGAAAACTTTACTCTCTTAGGATTGAAGACACAGAAGAAACTGACAGATTCCTACATATGGACAAATTTCCAAAACTGAAACAAGAAGATGTAAAGACTCTGAATAACCCAGTATCAGCCAGTGAAGTGGAAAACATAATAAAAAAATTATGAACAGAGAAAAGCCCAAGTCCTGATGGACTCATAGCTGAATTCTACAAGAAATTTAGCAAAGATTTAATTCCAATACTCCCCAAACTGTTCAATGAAATTGAAAAGGAGGCTATACTCCCAAAATCATTCCTCAGTGCAAGTATTATGCTGATATAGAAACCAGAGAAAAATCCACCAAAATAGAGAATTGCAGGCTGATCTCCCTCATGAAGATAGATGAAAAATACTCAATAAAATCCTAGGAAATAAAATATAGCAAATCATCAAGAAAATTATACAAAATAACTAGATAAGATTCATCCCAGGGATGCAAGGATGATTCCACAAATTCAAACCTATAAACATAATACACTATACCAATAGAGCGAAAGCCAAAAACTACATGATCCTCTCAGTAGATGCAGAAAAAGCATTTGACAGAGCCCAGCACTCATCCATGGTCAAAGCCCTACAGAAAATTGGAATGGAAGGCCTCTACTTCAATTTGATGAAAGCCATCTATAACAGCCCAACAGGTAATACAATTCTAAGTGGGGAAAATCTTAAAGCTTTAGCTCTCAGATTAGGTCCAAGACAAGGATGTCCTCTCTCACCACTCCTACTCAGTATAGTCCTGGAATCACTAAATAGAGCCATTAGATAAGAGAGGGAAATAAAAAGAAGAATAGGTAAAGAAGAAGTTAAACATGATTATTTGTAGATGACATGATACTCTACTTGGAAGATCCAAAAGCTCCACCAAGAAGCTCATAGAAATAATAAACTGAATAGTATAGCAGGATACAAAATGAACACTCAAAAATCAATAGCATTTCTCTACACAAATAATAACCTCATCTAGAAAGAAATTAGAGAAACAATACTTGTCAAAATAGAATAAAAAATGTTATACTTAGTAATTAATCTAAGAAAGGAAGTAAAAGATCTATACAATGAACATTATAATGCTCCCACAAAAGGGATCAAGTGGGGTTTCAGATGGTGGAAAGATATTCCATACTCCTGGATAGAAAGAAACAACATTTTGAAAATGGTCATACTCTCAAAATTGTTATACAGATTTAATGTAATCCTTATCAAAATACCATCAGTGTACCTCACAGATCTAGAGAAAACATTCTTAAAGTTCATTTGGAGCCTGAAAAGACCTAGAATATCAAAGGTTATCTTGGGCAACAAAGGCAAGGCAGGAGGCATTACAATTCCTGACTTGAAATTATACTACAAAGCTACTGTGATAAAATCAACATGCTACTGGCAAAACAACAGACCTGAGGATCAATGGAACAGATCAGAAGATGCAAATACAACTTCAAACACACTCAGCTCTTATCTTTGACAAAAGGGACAAACATGCTTACTAGAAGAAAGATAGCCTTTTTAACAAACGGTTTTGGAAAAACTGGGTTGCAAACTAAAACTAGACCTGGGTCTGTTGACATACACTAAACTACAGTCAAAATGAATTAAAGATCTAAACTTTAAAACATAAACACTAAGTCTCCTGGAAGAGAAAGTAGGTTGAAATCTTGAACATGTAGGTGTAGGCAGAAAGTTCAGGAACAAAAACTAAAAGACAGGGGAAATACTGCAAAGACTGAACAATGGGATCTCATCTTATTGAGAAGTTTCTTCACATCCAAAGAAATTACCAACAGAGCGAAAAGACAAGACACCTATTGGGAAAAAAAATCATAACCAAAAATCTATCAGTCAAGGGACTTCTATCTAAATTATGTAAAGAACTAAACAATTGGCCTCCCAAATTTATTTTATTTATTTATTGAAGAACAAATAGCAATGAGAGAGTTTCAAATCAAATTAGTAGGACAGATTCAACAATTAATATATTATACATTGTTTCCGTACTGGCTTTTTGTTGTACAAAGGCATACATGATTCTCTACAAACACTATTAGAGTAGATGCCTCTATTCAATGAATTAAGAGAATGTAGCTGTATACCTATCTTTTTTTTAAGCTGAATTATACTACACTTTCAATAATTAATACTTTTTACACTGTTATCTTCCTAGTGGTTATCTATAGTACTAGAAGCAGACAGGATATCCTGTTCAAACACTATTAGTGCAAATCTTTCTTCTCATATAATTATGCTAAAGTACTACATATTTATCCTAACTGTAGTGTTCATACAGACATAGAATGATTCTTCCTTTGTATCCCCCCTTTTTTGTTTAATCCTATCAAAGATGGGTGTTCTATTGTCATTCAATTATTATAGGTGCTTGAAATCAGTGAAACAATCCAACACAGTACACCAGTCCACAATAATGGTGGGTTATCCGAAGAAGTTGTTGACTAGAGCCATTTACAGCTCAGCTTATTATTAATAAGCTTTAAATACCTTGTTCTTAGACTTTTCTGCTGGATGGTTAAGACTGACATAAAACAAGACCCATATAACAAAAAATGTAACTTTTGTATCTAATGAGGTCAGTCAAGTCCCCTCAGGGTTTATCCTGTACCACCGGACCTCATTCTGTAGATCCTTTGTCAGTGTCAGCCATGTGGAGGAGTCACGGCCATTGTTTGACCAGTTTGCTCTCTATGAAAGACTGACAGAAAGTTTTCTCTCCATGTGACTCTCCTTGGGCACACTATAGATCATTGATCGCCTTCCTCTGCCATTCCATAATCTCCTTGGTCAGAAATTTAGGGCACAACTGAGTTCCATGATGTTACAGGACAGGTTCGCCTGTGTCCTGAGTCTTCATTGACCTTGAAAGGCTAGGGCCAAAATGTTGGCTGACCTTGCAGCCCTTCCATTTCTCCAATTTTTGATCTGTGAACTTAGGTTGTTTACCATCCAGAAGAGAAGCTGATTATTACTCTGCAACATAGGCAGTTCAGTTTACCCTATCTGACTACATTCTTTTTAGTTATTATTATACTTTTCTATTTGTATTTCTTCTTTTGACTTCTTATACTAGGGAGACTATACGATATTTGTATATGAGTGTCTGTTTTATTTCACTTATGAGTATATGTTCAAGTGGAATCCATTTCAGTATAAATGCTTCAAGTTTATCATTCTTTATAGCTGAGTAATACTCCATTGTATAGAAACACCACATCTTTTTCAACCATTCATGTGATGGGCATCTTGGTTGTTTCCAAGATTTTGCTATCACAAATTGTGCTGCTATAAATACAGGTACACATATATCACTATGATATTATGTTTTAATTCCTCCAGAAAAATTTCCAGTAGGAGGAGAGCTGGCTTGAATGGGATTTCCAGTCCTACTATTTTGAGGAGTCTCCACACTAATCTCCACAATGGTTGTACCAGTCTACATTCCAACCAGCAGTGGAGAAGGGTTCCCTTTACCCCACAACCTCTCCAACATTTGTTGTTGGTTGATTTCTTTATGATAGCCATTCTTTCTGAAGTTGAGATGGTATTTCAGCATTGTTTTGAACTTGCATTTCATGAATGGCTAGCGACGTGGAATATTTTTTCATATATTTATTCACTTCTTTAATTACATCCTCTGAGAAGTGTGTGCATCTCAGATGCCCATTTCTGGATTGGGTCTTTAAATTTGAGGGCCCTAGTGTATCTTAGTTCTTTATAAATTCCAGAGAGCAGGCCTTTGTCTGATTTTATTAGCTGGTGGGAATGTAGACTGGTACAACCATTGTGGAGGTCAGTGTGGAGACTCCTCAAAAGAGTGGGAATAGAAATCCCATTCAAGCCAGCTATCCCCTTACTGGAAATTTTCCCAAAGGAACTGAAAACATTGTATCATAGTGATATATGTGTACCTATGTTTATAGCAGCACAATGTGTGATAGCAAAATCTTGGAAACAACCAAGATGTCCATCACATGAGGAATGGTTGAAAAAGATGTGATATTTCTATATGATGGAGTATTACTCAGCTATAAAGAACGATAAGTTTGAAGCATTTATACTGAAGTGGATTCGACTTGAACATATGCTCATAAGTGAAATAAACTAGACACACATGTGTAAATATCGTATAGTCTCCCTAGTATAAGAAGCGAAAAGCAGAAATACACGTGCAAACGTACTACAACTAAAATCAATTGAGTCTGATAAGGCAAAGTGAATGACATATGCTGCAGGATACTAATCAGATTTTCTTCTGGATGGTTAACAACCTAAGTTCACAGATCAAAGTTGGAGAAATAGAAGAGCCTCAAGGCCAGCCAACATTTTGGCCCTAGCCTTTCAAGGTCAATGAAGACTCAGGACACAGGCAAACCTGTCCTGTAACATCATGGAACTCAGTTGAGCGCCAAATTCTCTGAACAAGGAGATTATGGAGCCACAGAGGAAAGAGATCGAAGTTCTATAGTGTGCCTGGGGAGAGTCACATGGAGAGAAAATGTTCTCTCAGGCTCTCACGCAGAGCAAACTGGTCAAGTATTGGCCATGACTCATCCACATGGATGACACAGACAAAGGATCTACAGAATAAGGTACAGGACTACAAGATAAACCCTGAGGGGACTTCACTGACCTCATAAGAAATATAAAGTAGCCGGGCGTGGTGGCGGATGCCTGCAATCCCAGCACTCGGGAGGCTGAGGCAGGAGGATTGTTGTGAGTTCGAGACCAGCCTGAGCTACAAAGTGAGTTTAAGGCCGGCCTGAACTGCATAGTGAGACCCTGTCTCAAAAAAAAAAAAAAAAAAAAAAAAAAAAAAAAAAAAAAAAAAAAAAAAAAAAAAAAAAAAAAAAAAAAAAAAAAAAGAAAAGAAATATAAAGTACATGTGTTGGTATATAAGTCTTGCTCTATCTTGGTCTTAACCATCCAGCAGAAAAGTATAAAAATGAAGTATACATAGCGGGGCCATAATATGAAGCTGAGCTATAAATGGCTATGGTCGACAACTTCTTCAGATAACTCACCATTGTTGTGGAATGCTGGACTGTGTTAGATTGCATTGTTGAGTTCAAGCACCTAAGTTCGTTGAATGACAATGGAGTGCCCATCTCTGACAGTTGTAGACAAAGGAAGGGGTATAGAAAGGAAGAATCATGATGTGTGTGTATAGACAGTACAGTTGGGATAGATAACGCTGTGCTTCTACATAATTCTATGAGAGGCAAGATTTGCACTAATGGTGGTTGAACAGGATATTATGTCAGCTTCTAGTACTATGGACAACCACTAGGAAAATAACAAGGTAGAAAGTATTAATTATTGAATATTTGATGTAATTCAGGTATAAAAAATAAGATACACAAACAGCTAGACTCTCTTTACTGATAAGAGACATATACTATAATAATGTCTGTAAGTATAATATCATGTAGGCAGCTTCTGTGATACCAAAACATTATGAAAACAGTTTTCAATGTATTAATTTATCAAATCCATCTTGTCAAGGTATCTTAAAACTGTCTCATTAGTATTTGTACTTGAATAAAACAAAAATTAAAAAAAGATAAATTATCACATTTAGGAATGAATAAATGAATTGATTTCATAGCAAAAAAAAAGAGTTTTTGAAATTTATGGGTTGTCTTTTCACTTTGTTGATAATTTATTTTGACAGGCAGAAACTTCTCAATAGGAATTGATCCCAGTTGTTAATTCTTTCAAGTGTTTCATGAACATGTTTGTTCATGAACTCTTTGCCTATCCCTATGTCTTCAAGAGTTCCTCCTACTTTCTCTTCCAGGAGATTGAGTATTTCTGTTTTAATGTTTTGGTCTTTAATCCATTTTGACTTTAACTTAGTGCATGGTGATAGAGCTGTGTCAAGCTTTAGTTTTCAGCATGTAGAGAGCCAAGGTTTCCAACATCATTTGTTAAAGAGGCTATCTTTCTTCCAGTGAGTATGTTTGGCCCTTTTGTCGAACATCAGATGGCTGGGTGTGTTCATAGATGCTTCTGCAACTCCCAATCTATTCCACTGAATCTCAGGTCTATTTCATTGCAAATACCATGTTGATTTTATCACAGTAGCTTTGTTTTATAATTTCAAGTCAGGAATTGTGATGCCTCCTACTTTGTCTTTGCTGTCCAGGATTCCTTTGGTGTTCTAGGTCTTTTCTGGTTCCAAATGAATTTTAGGAACGGTTTCTCTAGGTTTGGGAGGTATGTTGGTGGCAGTTTGATAGGGATTGAGTTAAATCTGTACCACAATTTTGAGAGTATGGCCATCTTCACGATGTTGGTTCTTCATATCCAGGAGCAGGGAATATCTTTCCATTTTCTGAAATCCTCTATGATCTCTTTTCTTAGGGTGTTGTAATTTTCCGTGAAAAGATCTTTGACTTCCTTGTTAAGTGAATTCCAGGGTATTTAATTTTCTGTGGTGCTATTATAAAAGGTATTGTTTCTGTAGTGTCCTTCTTAGTGTGTTTGTTATCTGTGTAGAGGAATGTTATTGACTTTTGAGTACTGACTTTGTGTCCTGCTATGCTACTGAATTTGTGTATCAATTCTAGTAGCTACTTGGTGGAGATTTTTGGGTCTTCCAAGTAAAGTATCATGTCATGTGCAAATAGTGATAATTTAACTTCTTTTCCTATTCTTACTCCTTTTATTTCTTCTACTTGTCTAATGGCTGTAGCTAATGATTCCAAAACTATATTGAATAGGAGGGGTGATAGAGGACATCCTTGTCTTGTAGAAGATCTAAGAATAAAAGATTTCAGTTTTTCCCCATTTAGAATTATATTACCTGTTGGGTTGTCATAGATAGCTTTTATCAAATTGAAGTAGAGACTTTCTATTCCAATTTTCTCTGAATGGACTTTGAGCCTGAATGAGTGTTGGACTTTGTCAATACCTTTTTCTGCATCAATTGAGATGATCACATGGTTTTAGATCTCAGTCTATTAATATAGTGTATCACATTTATGGATTTTCTTTTTTCTTTTTCAGAACCGGGGATTGAACTCAGGCCCTTGTGTTTGCCAGGGAAACACTTATTCCACCGAGTCATGCCTCCAGCCCCACATTTATGGATTTTCAAATATTGAACCATCCTTGCATCCCTGGAATGAATTCTACCTGGTCATGCTGTATGATCTTCTTGATTATTTCCTGTATTCTATTTGCTAGGATTTTATTGAATATTTTTGCATCTATATTCATGAGGTAGATTGGCCTGTGGTTCTCTTTTTTAGTTTTGTTTTTCACTAGTTTTGGAATCAGTATAATCCTTGCCTCCAGAAATGATTTTGGGAGGACTTCTTTCTTTTTAATTTCACTGAAGAGTTTGAGGAGTGTATAGATTATATCTTCTATAAATTTCTTGTAGAATTCAGCTGTGAATCCATTAGGACATGGAATTTTTCTTTGTCAGCAGGCTTTCTCTTATGTTTCATATGTCGTTGGCTATTATTCGGTTATTGAGAATTGTTACATCTTCTTGATTCAGTTTTGGTAATTTATACCTTTTAAGGAATCTGTCCATTTCTTCTGTCTTCTGTGAGTGTAAAGATAATTGAAGTAAATACTGATAATCTTCTGAATTTCCACTGGGTCTGCAGTGATTTCACCCTTTTCATTCCTTATTGATTGTATTTGATTTTTTTTCTTTCATCTTTTTGATGAGATTAGTTAGGGACTTATCAATTTGATTTAGTCATTCAAAGAACCGGCTTTTTGATTTGTTGATTCTTTGAGACATTTTCTTCATCTCAATTGAATTAATTTCTGCTGTAATCTTTATGGTTTCTTCCCATCTTTGGGCTCTGGATTTGCTTTGCTCTTTCTTTTCTAGATGTCAGAGGTAGAACATTATGGTGTTTATTTGTTCACATTCTGTTTTCCTAATGTGTGAGTTCATAGCTATGATTTTCCCTCTTTCAGTGCATCTCATAAATTCTGATAAGTTTTTGTTGAGTTTTCACTGAACAGTAAATACTGTTGAATTTCTTCTTTAATTTCTTTTGTGACTCATTGGTTGCTGAGTTGGGTATTGTTCAATTTTCATATATTTAGCGAGTTTTCTGGTTTCTTTTTCATTTATTTCCAGTTTCATTGCACTGTGGAAGAACCAACATCATGAAGATGGCCATACTCCCAAAATTGTAGTACAGATTTAACATAATCCCTATCAAACTGCCACCAACGTATCTACCAGATGTAGAGAAATCATTCCTAAAATTTATTTGGAACCAGAAAAGATATGTAATAACAAAGGCAATGCTGGCCCACAAAGACAAGGCAGGAGGCATTACAATTCCTGACTCAAAATTATACAACAAAGCTACTGTGATAAAATCAGCATGGTATTGGCAACAAAATAGACCTTTGGATCAATGGAAAAGATTAGAAGTTGCAGAGGCCTCTATGAACACACTCAGCCACCTGATCTTTGACAAAGAGGCTAGACATGCTTACTGCAAGATAGCCTCTTTAACAAATGGTGCCAGAAAAACTGGCTTTCTACGTGCCAAAAATTAAAACTTGTTCCAGGTTTATCACCATGCAATATACTGAGGTCAAAACGGATTAAAGTTCTAAACATTAAAACAGAAGCACTCAATCCCCTGGAAGAGAAATTAGGAGAAACTCTTGAAGACATAGGGATAGGCAAAGAGTTCATGAGCAAACATGTATTTTGGGAAACCCTTGAAAGAAATAACAACTGGGACCAACTCTTACTGAGATAATTTTGCACATATTGTGGAGTGCTGGACTGTGTTGGATTGTTTTGCTGAATTCAAGCACTTATAATAATTGAATGACAATAGAATGTGTATCTCTGACAGAATTAAACCAAAAGAAGGGGATAGAAAGGAAGGACCATTCTGTGTTTGTATAAACAGTACAGTTAGGATAAATATGCAGTCCTTTTGTGTTATTCTATGAGAAGAAAGATTTGCACTAATAATGTTTCGATAAGATATCCTGTCTGCTTCTTGTACTATGGAAACCACTAAGAAGATAACAATGTTAAAAAGTATTAATTATTGAAGCTGTAATGTATTTGTGCTTTAGAAAAAGATAGGTATATAGCTACATTCTCTTAATTCAATGAGTAGAGGCATCTGCTCTAATAGTGCTTGTAAATAGAATATTGTGTTGTACCTTGTACAACAAAAAAACCACTATGAAAACAATATGCAATGTATTAATTATTGAATCTGTTCTCTTAATTTGATTTGATAAAAAAATAAGTAAATGAAAAAAAAAACCAAAAAACGAATTTAAAGACCCAATCCAAATGTGGGCATCTGAAATGAATATACACTTTGCAGAGGAAAAAATAGAAATTGTGAATAAATACATGAAAAAAAATGTTCCACAGCTCTGGCCATGTGAGAAATGTAAATTAAAACAACATTGCAGTTCCATATCACCCCAGAAAGAATGGCTATCATAAAGAAATTAACTAAAGCAAATTCTGGAGCGGCTGTGGCGAAAAAGGAACCCTTCTCCACTGCTCGTGTGAAGCAGACTGGTGCAACCACTACGGAAATCAGTGTGCAGACTCCTCATAAAACTAGGACTGGAAATCCCACTCAGCCCAGCTATTCCCCTTCTGGGAATTTTCCCAGAAGAACTGAAAACATCATACTGAATGGTAAATGTGTATGCGTGTTTGTCTTTTTCTATTTTTTTGGTGCAGGGTCTCACTATGCATGCAGTCCACATTCATAGTGATCTTCCTCCTGCTTTTTGCCTCCCATGTGCTGGGATGACAGGCGCGCGCCACCGCGCCCGGATTGCATTGCAGGCTCAGCGCACCCGAAGGCGGGCCGGCGCGGCTAGGGGAACCAAGGATCAAACACTGGTCCCTGCGCTTACCTAAGCAAGCGCTTAGTCCGCTGAGCTATACCGCCGGCCCTGTATGCGTGTTCATAGCAGCACAATTTGTCATAGCCAAATCTTGGAAGCAACCAAAATGCCTATCACTTGAGGAATGGATGACAAAGATGCGGTATTTTTATACAAGTGAGTACTACTCAGATATAAAGAAAGGCAAACTCAAAGCCTTTATTCGTAAGTGAATGCACCTGACAGATGTACTCCTGAGTAAAATATATCAGACCCACACATGTAAATATCATATTGTTTCCCTAGTATAAGAACCTGAAAGAATAAATAAAACCTGAAAGTTATAATAGATGTAGTAAAATGGGGAAAAATGAACTTAAGGATGAAATAAGAAGATGAGAGAAAGGAGAGAAGATAGGGAAAAAAGAAAGGGGGAAAACATGCACGTGTGCGTACGGGATGCATGAGGCGATTCTACTCATCATTTCCATCCGTTTTTTGAAAGTTTCAGTTAGTGTTTAGAATTTTCTCCTTGACTAACTGTGTGTGCTGACATCTGTGATCTGAGCAACTACACTGAGGGCAGCTGTGTGTAATACAAAACCCATGACTGAAAACCTCTCATCTTGCTCTTCTAAATGTGTACTTTTCGTAATGTCTTATTGATTATCATACAATCTTTAAAATATATTAAAACCAAAAAGATCAAGGGAAAAAGTTAAGATTTCTTGAAAGCAAGGGCCAAATTCCAATTATTTCTGCCATTCTATGTAACTATATGTGTTAATCTGAGCAACAAATTTGAAGATAAAAATAATATAGCAACCATTGTTTATAGCTATTCCTGTTTTGAAAATCTGTAACATTTGCATTCTTGTATGCTACCCTGTTTCTATCTTTTTTGTTTTTGTTTCTGCTTTTCCTCTTCAAAATAAAATAAAAAGAAAAGAGAACTAAGGAAGGGCAAGGGAAGGAAAGGAAAAGAAAGAAGGATTTCATACTCTCCACGAAATAAATCAGACAGACGTTTAAATATCATCTTGTTGGGTTGGCCAAATAGCTCAGAGGACTAAAGCGCCTGCTTAGGCAAACACAGGGCTGGCAGTTGGATTCCTGGCCGGCCATGCCAGCCTGACCCTGATGCACGCTGAGACAGCAGTTGAGACTGCGCGTGGCGGCGTGCGCCTGCAATCCCAGCACTTGAGAGGCTGAAAACAGGAGAATCACCAGAGTCCGATCTACAAAGTGAGACCCTATACATGATCTGAGCAACTAAGTTCATAAGAAAAGAAAATAAATTCATAAAAAGATAAAATAAAACAAATATCACCTTGTTTCTCTGGTGTGAGAAACTGAAAGGAAAAATAAAGACCAAAATGTGCCATAGATGCTGGGGACTAGCAAGGACATTCAAGCGATGGTAGAGGGGGAGAGAAGAAAGGAGAAAATTGAGAATAGAAGGGGAAAGTGGCAATAAAGCTCCTGTACATAAGAAGGAAAGGGGGGTTGGAAGGAGGAGAGGGGCACAGGGGACAGAGAGGGGTATCATGTGCGGGTTCAGACTCTAGCTTATGAATGTGAACATTATGCATATCTAAAATACACCACAAATTAATCAAAAATTTTAAGAAGGTCTGCAAATCTAGAGTTGCTATACTTTGTCTTTTAATAAAGTCACATTGTTTTCAGGACTTCACAGGCCAGCTCCTCTCTCCAGCACTGAGCTCCCCAACCTGGTGCAGGCAGGGACTGGCCTCACCGCTCTCCTGGCTCTGTGGCCTCACTGTGGAACTCACCTTGGTGGTGTGGACTGAGGACCTCTCTGGTGCTCACCCTGGATGCAGTTTGTCCTGTTGACATTTTTAGCTGTGTGACAGCTGACGTGGTCCACGGTGTAAGAAGTTTAGCCAGAACAAGGGCAGAAGGAGCCCAAGTGGTCAGATCCCCGCCTCAGCGGGCTCACGTGGCCGTCCTGGATCTGCGGCCTTTCCCAGCTGTGAGCAGGGGGACCTGCAGACCTTGAAGAAGGCGATAGCAGGAGGACCTGCATGCTAAGCCGCTGTGCTCCTGTTTCCCAGTAGGGCAGTTACTGAGCAAGGGACACTGCAGAGTTGCAGCTAAGGTGCTGAGGCACAGATCGTCTGTGACAAGCCTTTGCAAGCCCCGTAGACCTCTCACAATGGCCACAACATCCCCAGAACAAAATTCCAGCATGGGCTCCATAAGAGAGGGAGCTAAGAAGTGTCTGCTTTTTGCTGACAGTTTGCTGACAAGGAGCTCTGATAACATTTGCCAGCTTAGGCCACAGGACAACTCCAAAATTAGAAAGAATTTAAGCTGGGATTTGAAAGCTTGGTAAACGTTGTTATGTGGACACTCAGAAGGACAAGTTCCTAGTGAGAAAAATGGCCCTACGTCGCCCAGGATTGTCAGAAACAAGCTAAGCTTTCTACAATTGGCTTTGCTTTTGGCATTGGTTATTTCTGTGAATAATTGTTTCCTTCATTTAAAAATTAATAAAAATAAGAAAAGTTACATAATTATGTTTATTTTAAAACAACAGTAAAATAAATGACAAAAAGTAATTTGTAAGATATTTGTACACCCCCACCAGCTGGCTTCTGCATGTCCTCCTCAGCCCGCCCTCTCTTAACTGAGCCATTGAACTGCTGAGAACCTAAAACAGAAAGTCCCTCACTCGCTGTCTGCACTTATTTTGAAGTCTTCACTCCTGTGGATGGCTATGTGTGACATCCGCAGAAGGGAGGCAAAAGCGGCAGGACCAGGCTTCCTGCCCGCCCTGTCCTGCAGCATTGACACCAGGACAATGGCAGACGGTCGCCGTCAGCCCTAGCACACTCAAGGGGCACAAGGCTGAGGACCGTATGGTCTCCGGGGAAAGCTGGTGATCATGTGACTGTAGCACTAGTGGGCAGAGGCCAACCCGAGGGACTGCACTCCGAAGAACCCCCACTGCGTCTCTTATTCAACCTGGGAGTCAGAAAAATTTCCTCTTCTAGGCTCTGGAATTGGATCCACCAACAAAAGTGGTATTTGCCTTTAAGCTACCTTGGCGATCACAAGCATGACCAAAGCCATCCCACTGCCTCTTTTGTGAATAAAGTTTTATAGGAGCACAGCCAAGCTCATTTGTTTAGAAATTGTTGACTACTGTTCTTCTATAATGACCCCCTGGGTAGTTATGACAAATGCCTATGATTCATAAAACTAAAAAAGAATTGGTATCTGGCCCTCTATAGAAAAGCGGGTTGAACTTTCAGCAAGGCTAATGCCAAAGAGTGACTCAAGTTTGTTAACTCAAGCCATGCACAGGAGGTCAGAAATCCCACGCAGAGACCCGCCCCTCCCTATGAAGCGGTCACTCCTGTGCAGTGCGCATGGGAAAGGAAAATATTTGCTGAAGTATGAAAAGAAACGCATTGTGTTCTGCGCTGTCTAATCCTTTTCTGTTTTGCTTCCGCAAATGCTATTATCAGTATGCTTTCCATCCAAGTATGACATAAGTTAAAGTGACTGCCTGGTTACTTTAAAGACCAGGTTGCTTTCCAGTTCTGCAGCATAGTGTCTTTTTCCTTCCAGCTGTCTTCCTGTTGGAGCTGCTTCTTACCTTTCCATCCCTCTTGCTATTCCGTGTTCCCTCTTCATTGTTTCCTTTTCTCTGTAGGTCGTGCCAACACTGACAAACCCAGCTCTGGCAGCCACTTGGTGAAAGAATGTTCCAGAACCTGGGCCCTGACCCTGCCAGCATTTTGCTTACTGAGTTATATCTGCATGCAGGTTCCACCCTTGCTATTAAGGAGCAGTGTGACCTGGGCAGTAATGAGAGCTGGACATATGGGTAGATATTTTTAAATGAATTGTCTTCTGACATCTGAAATGCATATTGTATTTGGATCATTTGCAAATGCCTTTGTGAATCCTAACTCTGACTGTGAATATGAGCAACCAGTGTCTCACCGTTAAAATTGTTATGCTCTTTAGTGAACTGCAATGTGCACGCACGGAATGGGATACAGTAGGTTCCTGTGAGCTGGGAAAATGAGTGTTGGCATTCCTGCAGCTTCCAGGACAGTTGCTGGGAAGCGGTGTGGACCGGAGGGCATGGAGCTCTTCCTGTGGTCCCTCACAGGGTGACGATGCATCCAGCCCTGGGAAAGGAGAAGGGGCAGGTTTCCACAGAGGAGATTCTCTGGACCCAGGACTGGCACACATCACCTCCTTCACCTCCCGCTCCGGTTTGTCAAGCAAAGTAGGGAAGGGCTGGGTGGTGGAGTTTAGCTGTGTGCTTCAGAGAGGAGAAGAAAGAAGGCCGGCCGGCCCATACACCCTCGTGACAGCATATGCCAGGGCTCAGAGGACCCAGGGAAAGACAAGCCAGGTTCCCGTAAAGACTCACCTAAAACCAGCAGCCACTACCAGAGAGCAGGAAGATCTGTCTATTGTCACCATTTGTTTCTTGTCCAAAGTAAACTTTCTGAGAATAGTTTCGAAATCCATGCTTTGGAAGGTTCCCATGATGCCATGCAGTGGAGCCGACTGTTTCTGGTCAGCCCTTCCCAGCGTCTCAGCATTTGACCTGTTAACATTCTCTGCTTTTTACTGAGGTGGGGCAGGGTTCTCATTTGCCTGGGAGCTGCTTCTCAGACTCTAACAGGGCCACTGAGGAGTGAAGTGGAAGCCCTGGGGGACAGCAGCAGGACTTGCTCCCTTCCTGGCCAGCTGCTCCCTTGGGCGCTGGGCCCAGAGCTCGGACAGTGGCCGCTGGCTTTGTCCAGGCTTTCCCCCCACACTGCTGACTCCCTCCCTCTGCCCCTGCAAACACACCTGCACTGTCCAGGCAGCTTCTGGCGCAGCTCTGCACGGACCCCTGGGAGCCCTGAGAGTCCTTCTGCGGGCAGAGCCGGGGTGGTTCCTGCTCCCTGAGATCAGGACACCTGAGTGCACCTCATCCAAACCCTGCTGGGCTCCACAATACGAAGTCTCTGGACACTGATGGAAAACCAGAAGTGGCAAATCCCACACCTTACCTCACGCCGTGGGCCACAGGCAGAGCAGGGGTGCACGGGACACAGCTGAGAACCACTTGGCTATACTGAGTGACAAACTTTGACCTGCATCTTATGCCCAAGATTCTAAACTTGGAAAAACTATCAGAAATCTGAGACGTCTGCGGCCCCAAGGTTTCAGACAAAGGGCATTCAACCTCTGCATCACAGCTCGGTCCGCCCACACTGAACCCCCTCTGTCAACGAGCCTGCTGAGTTCAGCTGTCTAGATGGGGGCTTGAGGGCCACAGCACCATTCCTCCTGCACGTGCTCAACACATGATGAGTTTTGCAGCTTATCTGCTTTATTTCAAGAGCATCTCTGAATCCCCCAGGTTTCTCACCCCCTTGTGAGACTGAGATCAGTGAAGAAAATTATTATTCTTTTGTATTTTAGGGAAGGGTCTACAGGGTATTCAGGGTCTCACTACTAGATTGGACTCATAGTGATCCACCTGTTTACAGCCTCCCAAGAGCTGGGATTACAATTGTGCACCACTATGTTCAGCCTCAATTGCCGTCTCAGTGAGCCCTGAAATCAAATCCCCAGGCCCTGCCCCTGGTTGCAGGCTCTTTAATCCACTGAGCTATTTGCCCAGCCTAAAAGTACTCATTTTTAAGCAAAAATATTTACTGGGCTTTCATTTTAGCATGTGAAATTGATTTATGAAGAGAATTTTAAAAATCTCCAATAGGCTAAGAAGAATCCCTTCGTCTGTTCATACTGGTAAAATGAAGGTTAATTACCTGTTGAGGCGAACACCTTCTGCCTATATTAGGAAGGTCAGATATCCGTCTGCCCCTTCCCATGCTTTTGGCTTGAAAAATCAGTTTTAGTGCAAGTACTCTGATATTAATGGCCTTCAGTGTCTCATGAGATCTTCGTGTGAACTCTTAATCTTTATTCTAAAATGTAAGCAGGTACTGATGACTGCCTCCTCCTTTGGCTCACACCATGCAGGCAGGGTCATTTATGTGGTGGCCCTCCCGTGTGCATCTGCAGGCGTGTGCCCCCACAGTGTGACTGGCTGGCATTCTCTTGGTTCTTGTTCACAAGGACTGCGTCTTCCACCTGCAAATTCCCCTTCCTGGGCCAGATGCCCTCTGCACTCCCACAAAGACCCCTGCCATACTCTCACCTACTAAAGTGCATGCCAGCTGCCTGGGATAGCCTGGCAGCGGACACGACCCACACAAACGGGGCGATCTGCAGTTCAGGGTCTTTGTTCAATTGTCTTTGAGGAGCATGACTTCACCTAGGTGGAAGGAAGCCCTGGTTCCCCATTCAGGTGAGAGTAGGAGTCCTAACTCTGGGCCCATCAGAAGACTTGGGGTCACCATGACCACCCAGTGTGCACCCACGCAGGCAGCGCTGTGCCCCTGTAGCCGTACATGTCACCAGAGCCAAGACACAGTCTGCAGAAGTGCTAGAGGCCAGTGGAGCAGGGTCTTTCCCTGCCTCCTGCTGGGACCTCAACCTACACGAAGGCCCTGGGTAGCCCTGGCCCCCACATGCAGAAGTGACAGAGGGCTCCCACCCACCTTCAGCAGGAGCGGGACTCCTGCATTCATGCCAGAGCTGGCTGGGCCTGGCGGCAGAACCTGGGGAAGGGTACTCTTCTTTCCTTGAAAATGCCGCACTGGGGAGAGGCCAGGCGTTCCTCGGCTTTGCCCTGTACCTGGGCTCCGAAAGCCCCAGGTCTTTCCTTTTATAGCCCCCAGTTTCATATGCGCGACAGGGCTGCCTTTACACGCAGCTGCTTTTGCCATCACAGTGACCGTTTTAAAGTTGGTTGGCGTTTAGACTGGTATGACTGATATTTTTACTAATGTTAGAATTTAATTGAAAATACTTAGTTTATTGGCACTAGTTAATCCAATTTATTTTTTCCTAGTTAAGGAACATGCCAAAAGCTGTAATTTGATCATTTTTATTTGAACCAAAATAGATTTGGCTTCAGGATGGGAGGAGGGACAAAGATTTTATTCCTTTTCAAAATTGCCCTGACAGTTTAACTAGCAAAGTTAACAGAAATAAGAAAGAAATTTCATAGGGAAAAAGAAAAAAAAAAAAAGCTATGGAAAACCCAGAGACATATGCACAGAGTCCTGCCTAGGCAGCTGTCTGACGGGGTGTGCAGCTACCTGGTGGGGCCGTGGGCACAACTCAGCATCCATAGCCCTCTGTCAGCTGCACTGAGGGGGCAGCTGGCAGTAGGGGTCTTTTTGAGGGTGAGTGGCAGTCACCGGAGATTGGTGGGCTCTGGTGATGTCCCCATGTCCCAGTGCACCCCAGACAGTGTCTGTTCAATGCCAGCTTTGCTGGCTTTCCCACCCTGCATCGTCCAAGTGCCAGACTCCCCTCTCAGCAGGGCACTGCCTGTGAAGTCAGTGTTCTGCCTCTGTAACAAACACCTGAGACAATCAGCTTCCACAGAGGAAGGGCTTCTACAGAGGAAAGGCTTCCACAGAGGAAAGGCTTCTACAGAGGAAAGGCTTC
>PVKA01024832.1:0-33730 GCA_004027165.1 Ctenomys sociabilis
CCACACTCCACAAACTCTTCCATGAAGTTGAAAAGGAAAAAGTCCTCCCAAAATCATTTCTGGAGGCAAGTATAATACTGATTCCAAAACCAGGGAAAGACACAACCAAAAAGGAGAACTACAGGCCAATCTCCCTCATGAACATAGATGCAAAAATACTCAACAAAATCCTGGCAAATAGAATACAGCAAATCATCAAAAAGATCATACAGGTAGGATTCATCCCAGGGATGCAAGGATGGTTCAATATTCGAAAATCTATAAATGTAATACACTATATTCATAGACTGAAATCTAAAAACCACATGATCATCTCAATTGATGCAGAGAAAGCCTTTGACAAAGTCCAACACTCATTCATGTTCAAGGTCCTACAGAAAATTGGAATAGATGGACTCTACCTTAACTTGATAAAAGCCATCTAGGATAACACAAAAGCTCATATAATCCTAAATGGGGAAAAACTGAAATCTTTTACTCTTAAATCAGGTACAAGACAAGGATGTCCTCTATCACCCCTCCTATTCAATATAGTCTTGGAATCCTTAGCAACAGCCATTAGAAAAGAGAGAGAAATAAAAGGAATAAGAATAGGTAAAGAACAAGTTAAATTATCACTATTTGCAGATGACATGATACTTTATTTGGAAGACCCCAAAAATTCCACCAAGAAACTACTAGAACTAATAGGGAAATTCAGTAGCATAGCAGGATACAAAATCAATACTCAAAAGTCAATAGCATTCCTCTACACAGATAACAAGCACACTGAAAGGGAAATAATAGAAATGATACCTTTTACAATAGCACCACGGAAAATGAAATACCTTGGGATTCACTTAACCAAGGAAGTCAAAGATCTTTTCACGGAAAATTACAACACCCAAGAAAGGAAATTATAGAGGATTTCAGAAAATGGAAAGATATTCCATGCTCCTGGATAGGAAGAACCAACATCGTGAAGATGGCCATACTCCCAAAATTGCTGTACAGATTTAATCCAATCCCTATCAGACTGCCAGCAACATACCTCCCAGACCTAGAGAAATCATTCCTAAAATTTACTTGGAACCACAAATGACCTAGAATAGCAAAGGCAATCTTGGTCAATAAAGACAAGGCAGGAGGCATCACAATTCCTGATTTGAAATTATACTACAAAGCCACTGTGATAGAATCAACATGGTATTGGCAACAAAATAGACCTGAGGATCAGTGGAATAGATTAGAAGATGCAGAGGCATCTACGAAAACACTCGGCCATCTGATCTTCGACAAAGGGGCTAATCAAACTCATGGAAGAAAGACAGCCTCTTTAACAAATGGTGCTGGAAAACATGGCTTTCTATATACCAAAAACTAAAACTTGACCCAGCTCTATCACCATGCACTAAGTTAAAGTCAAAATGGATTAAAGATCTAAACATTAAAACAGAAACACTCAATCTCCAGGAAGAGAAAGTAGGAGGAACTCTTGAAGACATAGGGGTAGGTAAAGAGTTCATGAACAAACATATATTCGCACGGGAAGCTCTTGAAAGAATCAACAAACGGGATCAACTCTTCTTAAGGAGCTTCTGCATGTCAAAAGAAATTGTCAACAGAGTGAAAAGACAACCCACCAACTTTGAAAAAATTCTAACTATTAAGCAATCAGACAGAGGACTACTGTCTAGAATATATAAAGAACGAAGATATAACAGGGCCCTGAAATTTAAAGACCCAATTCAGAAATGGGCATCTGAGATGAATACACACTTCTCAGAGGACGAAATTAAAGAAGTGAATTAATATATGAAAAAATACTCCACATCGCTAGTCATCGTGAAACGCAAATAAAAACAACACTGAGATACTATCTCACTCCAGAAAGAATGGCTATCATAAGGAAATCAACCAACAACAAATGTTGGAGAGGTTGTGGGGAAAAGGGAACACTTCTCCACTGCTGGTGGGAATGTAGACTGGTACAACCATTGTGGAGATCAGTGTGGAGACTCCTCAAAAGAGTAGGACTAGAAATCCCATTCAAGCCGGCTATCCCCCTACTGGGACTTTTCCCAAAGGAACTGAAAACATTGTATCATAGTGATATATGTGTACCTATGTTTATAGCAGCACAATGTGTGATAGAAAAATCTTGGAAACAACCAAGATGTCCATCACATGAGGAATGGTTGAAAAAGATGTGGTATTTCTATATAATGGAGTATTACTCAGCTAGTAAGAATGATAAGTTTGAAGCATTTATACTGAAGTGGATGCCACTTGAACATATACTCATAAGTGAAATAAACCAGACACACATGTGTAAATATCATATAGTTTCCCTAGTATAAGAAGCGAAAGCAGAAATTCAAAAGGAAAAGTACAACAACAACTAAAAGCAATTGAGTCAGATAAGGCAAAGTGAATGGCAAATGCTACAGGATACTAATCAGCTTTTCTTCTGGATGGTTAACAACCTAAGGTCACAGATCAAAGTTGGAGAAATAGAAGAGCCACAAGGCCAGCCAACATTTTGGCCCTAGCCTTTCAAGGTCAGTGAAGACTCAGGACATAGGAGAACCTGTACTACAACATCATGAAACTCAGTTGAGCTCCAAATTTTCTGAACAAGGAGATTATGGAGCCACAGAGGAAAGAGATCGAAGTTCTATAGTGTGCCTGGGGAGAGTCACATGAAGAGAAAACTTTCTCTCAGGCTCTCACAGAGAGCAAACTCATTAAGCATTGGCCGTGACTCATCCACATGGATGACACAGACAAAGGAACTACAGAATAAGGCACAGGACTACAAGATAAACCCTGAAGGGACTTCACTGACCACATATGAAACATAAGGTACATGTGTTGGTATATAAGTCTTGCACTATCTAGGTCTTAACCATCCAGCAGAAAAGTATAAAAATGAAATATACATCACCGGGCCATAATATTAAGCAGAGCTGTAAATGGCTATGGTCGACAACTTCTTTGGATAACTCACTATTGTTGTGGAATGCTGGACTGTGTTGGATTGTGTTGTCTAGTTCAAGCACCTAAGTTAGTTGAATGACAATGGAGTGCCCACCTTTGACAGGTGTAGACAAAGGAAGGGGTATAGAAAGAAAAAATCATGATGTGTGTGTATAGACAGTACAGTTGGGATAGATAACGTTTTGCTTCTACATAATCCTATGAGAGACAAGATTTGCACTAACGGTGGTTGGACAGGATATTATGTCGGCTTCTAGTACTATGGACAACCACTAGGAAAATAACAAGGTAGAAAGTATTAATTATGGAATCTTTGATATAATGCAGGTATAAAAAATAAGATACGCAAACAGCTACACTCTCTTAATTTACTTTCTTTTCTTTTTGCAGAACCGGGAATTGAACTCAGGCTCTCTTAATTTACTGATAAGAGACATATGGTATAATAATGTCTGTAAGTATAATATCATGTATGTACCTTCTATGATACCAAATCTTTATGAAAACAGTTTGCAATGTATTAATTTATCAAATCCATCTTGTCAAGGTATGTTAAAACTGTCTCATTGATATTTGTACTTCAATAAAACAAAAATTATAAATAAATAAAGTAAATGCTGTAAATAGAAAAAAAAATGATGCAGTCCTCAAAAGTAATATGGAACAGGATGCAAGCTGGGCCTACTACTTCACAAAGGCACTTGCTTTTTCAGATATGGAAATATCAGGATAATAATTGTTCCCACAGTATTCAGGGAAGATTGGTGTGGAGCTCCATGTTGCTACTTCACAGATAGCTTTGTGGAAACACGCATTGCTGGTGTTTCTATGGATTCATTTTCACAGCAAACTCTGTGTCCACAGATGCCCCATTCACAGAAATGCCCTTTTAGCTGGGAGTGATAAGACAAGCCTTTCATCACAGAATTCTCATATGCTGAGACAGAAGGATCACAAATTCAAGTCTATCTTGGACAACTTAGACTGTCTCAAAATAAAAATTAAAACACCGGGGATGTAGCTGCAGACATAGGCTCTGGGTTCAGTCCACAATGGAGGGAGGAGAGGGAAAGGAAGGAAGGGAAAGAGGGACAGAGAGAAGGAGGGGAGGAAGAAAGGAATCTGAACCCCAGGGTACATGCTTATTTCTCAAGACAAAAAAGGAAAAGACTGAAGATGCTGCTGTGAACTGAATATTTGTGTCTCTCAAAGATTCTTATCTTAGGCTGGGGAGATAGCTCAGTAGAATAAGTGCTTGCCTGGCAAGTGTATGGTCCTGAGTTCAATCCCTGGTATCACCAAAAAAAAAAAAAAAAAAGTTTCTAAGACTCTTATCTTAAATCTGAACCTAGGTGATGGTGGGACTTTGGGAGGTGACTAGGTCATGAAATTAGTGCTCTTGTTAAAAAAAAAAAAAAAAAAAAAAAAAGAAGTTCAGCTTCTTTTTAATCCCTGTACCACATGGGGACACAAGAAGAAGGTGTCACCTGTGAACTAAGAAATGGGCTTTCCTGAGGTGTGGAGTCTGTGGGCCCCTTGGACTTTCCACCTCCAAAACTGTGAGGAACAAACTGCTGTTTGTGAGCTGCTGCTCAGACTGTGGTTGTTGCATAGCAGTGAAAGCAGACCAAGCAGATGCTGACCCACAGTAGATAGAAGCTGACCCATAGTAGATAGACACAGACCGGATGCCGACCCACAGTCAGCATAAAGGAAGCCATGTCCCACTTCTGGTTGGGTCCTCCCCAGGCACTTTCCTGTCTGCACCTCCTCTCCTCTGAGCACCCTTCTTGCTACTGGAGCCAGAGGCAGAGGCAGAGCCAACATGAAGAGCACCGTGTTCTCTCCCACACAGCCAGCTCACCACACTTCCCACAGGAAGGACCCGCAGAGCTGTGTGTCATCTGAATGTGATGCTTGGCCAGGGAATTCCCACTCCTCCATGATCACCAAGACTTTCACCTCCCCTGCTTCAGCACATCATTCAAACCCCTTTCAGAGGACCTGGTTGGGAGACACTGGCTCAAAATCACACTCGCATGAGAATATCCTAAGATTTGGCTTTCCCTCACGCTGAATTTGCAAAGACCAGCACATCCCAAGTACACATGACTCAGCTTATGCCCAAAGACTTCTCTAACGGAATGGAGTCTAGCATGAATGGAACTCTTTCATGAAGCTGGCCCGACCCATGACTCTTCCTCTAAGTTTTTGTCAAGAAGTTTCTCTCTGTGCTAGCTCAGAACTGCTTAACAGTGGCACTATTAACAGTTGGGGACAGATCATACATTGTCCTGCAGATTGCAAAATACCTACCATGTATCCCTGATTTCTATGCCCTAGATGATACCACTGCCAGTTTTACAGTTAAATGTCTCCAGACATTGCTAGATGTGCCCTGGGAAGCAAAATGTCCCTGTGTAGGAAGAACCTCTGGTCCAGCCAGTCAAAGCTCATGGATAGCGCTGAGCCTTTCACCCAATGTACCTGCAGCGCACCTCACTCTATCCTGGTCAGATACAATGGTCCCCAGTTGTTCAGAGTTGCCCTTCCCCATAAATACTCAAATTTCCAGGCATTTCTGAAGATAACAAAGTGAACAAGGGTTTCTTTTCCATATTGGCCCAACCCTCTCCTCGCTAGGTCCCACCAAGTCTGCCCAGAGTTCCCTGAGGTACAGTGAAGGTGAATGATCATGTTTAACTATCTTCAAATGTGACCTTGATGAATTACAGGGTAAAATGGAAATTGATATTAGATATCAGTTCTCTTGGCTTATTAGCCATGCCCCCAGTTATCTCTGTCCCCAGGGCTTGTTTTGCTCTGTGCCATGAATGCTACTCCCTCCCGCCCCTCCTTTCCATATCCGCATCACAGTCCAAGTTGCCCTCTGCCTAAGTGGAGAACACTGTTTCTCTTTCGTTCAGTGGAACACAGAATCAGCTACACTCAGATACTTCTTCTGGCCAGACACCACCAGGACAATGAGTAGCAGCAGCCTCTTGGTATGAACCTCAGGCAGCGACTGATAATCATCCCTGCTTCGATATTCAAGATTCTGTTCCTTCTGCACAGTACACTGTCTATAAGAATCCAACTTGACAGTCTTAAAATGCAGGTTCTGGTCTTAAGTAGTATTTCATGGAGCTGAGATGCCAAGAAATTTCTAGTTTTCATCTTCACCCCAAAGAACCATCCCATCAGCATGAGTATACTTGTCCCCACGGTCCTTCTTTCAAAGAAGCTGTGACAACCCAAAGTGTGTCCAGACAGGCCCACGTGTTCCCTCAGTTGCAGTCACTGGTACACAGAGAGCACCCCCAGGGAAGAACTGTGAAAATGGAGAATGTAAGATGCCTTCGGAAACTAGACATCACTTACAAGAGTAAGACGCAAACTTGCTAAATCACACAGAAGGTGTTAACCAATAACAGGTCAGGAAAACAGAAGATGCCATGAGAAGGTGAGCATCGTACTGGGTCAGATGGGACAGGAGAAGAGAGCATTTTAAGAACTTCCATCCAAGTGACTTCAGGTATTAACAGATATGGTGCTGAATCTGTATAACCTTAAATGATACCTTCCTACCACCTCCACTTTTTTCTTCTTCTTTCTCCTTCTTTTGCAATACCAGGGATTAAGCCCTGGACCACACACGAGATAGAGAAGCACACTACTATTGAGCTACATAGCCAACCTCTTTTAAAATTTGTACATAACGTCTCCTAAATTGCCTAAGCTGGGATCCAAGTTGCTATCCACTGGAGTCACTTGTTACTTCTTCTTTGATTAGAATTATTTAACCATTTGTCTTCCTGAATCTGGAAAGGAGTACCATAAGCACAGATACACATGCTCCTTTTTTGATCACCAGCAGTTCCCACCCTCAGACCTAATCAGCATCTGACACATAGGATTACGAAGTCAGGTAGAGGGTCATAGGCAGTCAGAAAGGGACCAGACCCATGAGGCAAACCAAGCTTGTGGTCAAGGATCCTGTTGCTTCTGCACATTTTACTGAATCAGTAAAATCTAGGCCTCCAGATGCAGACAGCATGCCCAGGCCAGGTGCAGACAGCCAGCCTCCCCAGGGGTAAACAACAACTCAAAGCTTTATGGCAACTGGCACCAACTTGTTCCATAACTCTGAACAGTGTAGCAAACACATAGAAATAGCATAGTATACATGTAGACAGATGACCAGGACACTGTGACTGTTACTCCTGCCCCTTCTAGAAATGCCTTTCTTCATGGTTCATGTTCTTCAAGGGTTCGTGCTATGTATACTTTTTTTAAAAATGTATTTAGTACAGAGTCTACAGATTCTCACTACACAGATAGGACTTGTAGTGATCGTCCTGTTTTCCGCCTCCCAAACAGGCGTGCACCACCACGCCCAATCTCTATGCTGTGTACAATTGCCATGCACTTTGATTTTCTATGAAATCAATATTAGCTAAGTGACTGTGTTGGAATCTTACAGGGTGAGTGTAGTTTGACCCAGGTAACCACCAATTAGATTTTGCTGTCTAAGACCCCCTAAGCAAAGAGCTTCCCTCTTTCAAGACCCCTCCTGCTCTCAGGGGCTTTCTTCTAACAGAACTTGTCTTGTTCTTCTACTCCATTCTGCAGAATTCAGGAGACAGGAGCTCAGCACATCTAATGGGTTGAGAGTTGCTTCTCCGTAACACAACAGGTCATTCGCATCTGTCAGGGGACAGCTGTGGACAGGGCCAAAGGCAGTAAGAAGCAGGGGACGGGGACTGAGCTCCTGTCTAGCTTCCGGTGTTAACTGGTACTCAGGTTGGTTACAGCAACCTGGAAGTTAGACCGCACTACCTACAGGCCTCTTATTTGTTTGTTCTTTACTTTTAGTTAGAGGTTTCTGAAGTTTTCTTTAAACTAAAAACATACATATGTGTACATTATACATATTTAATCGTATTTTATTGATTTGAAGAAACACTTAGCACAGTAAAGCACAGTTCTCGGTGTGTCTGGGTGGCGCATGGAGCTGTCTATCTCTGGTCCTTGCCTCTTTCTCTCTGGTGCTGTTTTCCTGTGCTCTTTCCTGGCCACCGTGAAGTAGGCATCTTTGCCCACCAGGCCCTTTGCCATGCCCTGGAGCCAGCTGACCACCGTCTGAAACAGAAACTTTTTTTTTTTTTTTTTTTTTTTTTTTGGCAGAACCAGGGATTGAACTCAGGTCTTTGCGCTTGCCAGGGAAGTGCTTATTCCACTGAGCCATCACCCTGGCCCTTTGAAACAGAAACTTCTGAAACCATGAGCCAAAGCAAACCTCTTCCTCTTTACGTTGTGGATGCCAGTGATTTGTCCCAGTGTGGGACACGGGGAGGATATATACGGGTGTGTAAATGACACTATGAAAGCAGTTGGTGGGGAGGGAGTCTGTTTCTGAAGGGATATTTTCCATATCCCCTGCCTATCCCCTTCCTCCAGCCCTGACTTTACTCTAGACTTAATTCTCCCCAGAAAGGCAAGCCAGTTACAAAATCCACAACAAACTCAAGGCTTCTGCTGGACTAATGGCTGTGGAGCAAGGCAGAGATGAATTTGGAGGAGGAGCAAGAAGAAATCATCAATTCAGTCCCTAACCCACCTCTCACATTGGTCTTGTTCTTTTGCAAAATATTTATTGAGCGCCTGCTGTTTGCAGGCAGCCTTCCAGCTTTGGGGGGGGAGGGGCAGGAGTACACAAAACAGACCGAAGACCAGCTCTTGGAAGTGTAGCGAGTCCCACAGTTCACTCCAGGAAAACTGGTAAATACAGGTTACTGAGCCCTTCTGGGAGGTCTGATCCCCCCTGAGAATTTGCATTCCTGACCAGGTTCTAGGTGAAGCTGTACCTAGGGCCCTCCAGACCACCCCGGAGCAGCCCTGGGCCCAGGCTTGCAGCAAAAGACACAAAGGAGCCTTTAGCCAGTGGGCCAGGAAGAACCTAATGGGACATCTGAAAAAATAAGACAAGGTGCCCAAGTGCTTCAGTGAGCACACAGCTGAGGTGAGGGGGAGAGGGGAGTGACGCTGGTCAGACGCTGCCTCCCTTTCTGCTGAGTCTTAGAAGTTCCAGAGAAAGCCCTGGTTGCAGCCTCTGCGGTGACACACTCAGTTGCCGGGAGTGACCAAGCGTTGGCTGCCACCTCCTGGCTGCTGGGTACCAAGTGGTCAGGGCCTGGGAGGGGTCGTCGCAGTGGGTGGCATTGGTAGGGGTCGTCGCAGTGGGTGGCATCCGTGGCTGGCTCGGCTGGTGGGCCTGTTCCCTGCTTTGAGCTACTCTGGGGCCTTTGCAGCCAGCCCGAGCCTCTGACCAGTTTATTTACTTAAACAACAAACATCCCGCTGGCCGAGGGGCCAAGCGAGGCTGAGCAAGGGTAGGTCCTGATGGGGATGAGACACTGAGTCTTCAGAGGCCACCCACGTCGTCGCCTGGAGGAAATGACAGGCTGTGTGTGCAAGCGCTGCGTGCAGTCCGCTCCGGAATGCGTGTGGTTCCCGCAGCGCCCCAGCCGCACCACCGCGGCGAGCGCTCCCTCCTCCCTCCGCTGTCTCTCCAGCCTCTGAGTCTTCCTTTATTTTGTCTTCAGCGTTTTTTAGCCATCTCATCTGCAATGGTGATACAGAAAAGCACATCATAAAAAAAAAAAAAAAAAAAAACAAAGAAAGAAAAAAACTTAAGCTTTCTTACTCCGGAGAGAAAAGAGGTTTGAATAAACAGAATGTCACCAAAAGGCAAACAAACAAGGCTGTTTTTGAACGAACCAGATGGACTTCTAAATGGCCTTTCCGATGGCGGCCCACAGGGCTGTCCCAGGAAGGAGAAGGTGCCTGGGCCCAGGGGTCTCTGTGGAGCTCACTGCTCAGCGACTCAGGGCCTGATTCCAAACCCTTCAGGCAGCTTGTGGACGCACAGGCGATTTGGGAAACCTCAAACCTCACTGAAATGAAATGAAATCAAACAAGCCCTTCATTGCCTTGGATATTTTTTTAGTCTGCCCTACATCATTACATTTTTGTGACAGATGACCAGTGTCTTGAATAAAGAATTACCAGCCAAATTCTTTTATTACTGCAAAGTTCAGGGAGGGTTGGGTGTTTGTTTTTGTTTTCCATTTTTCTAAAGCTTTCCCAGAGGCTGATAAATGGCCCTCTGGCCTAGTCAGAGGGGTCAGTTTAACTGGCCTTATCCGCCAGATCAGTTGGGGTTTTCAAAAATGATAACAGACTGACATCCAAATTCCTCTAATAATTTCCCAACAGCTGGGTGATATGCACTACACAGATGAAGGGGGAGAATATTAGTCTTAAGAACCATTTCTTTTTATTCTCTAAAGATAAATCATTTTTTTTTTTTTTAAAGGAGGTCTCCTTTTTAGAGCAGTTTTAGGTTCACAGCCAAACGGAGCCGAACACACAGGGTTCGGAGCTGGCCCCGGCCACTCCCACCCGTAGCTTCTCACCCAGGAAGGGTACTCTGTGGCAACTGGTGACTCTGTAGTGGCCAGCTCCGTGGCTCACGCAAGGGCTCGCTCTCTGCGCTTTGCATTCCACGGGTTTGGGCAAATACGTATGAGGAAATGCACCCACCCTTGCAGAAACACATGGAGCAGCTTCTGCGCCCTGCTATCTCCTGTGCTCCACCCCAGGTAAATCCGACTCTGCACAGAGAATCAACTGTGGTGTATAGAGTAGCTGTTGTTCGGTGTTTGTGTGCCACTCACCTGTTCAGAGAAGAAATTTCTCTCCTGTCGCATTTGAGGCAGAACAGTAGAAGTAACAGAAGGGAGGATGGAGACAAGGAAGTCACGAGCAACTTCTGCCACCCTGTCACAGTCACCCAAGGAAATACACTCAGCATCCACTCGGTATCCCTCAGGCTCCTTCCCTTCAGGACGCATCTTACGCAGAATTCCTCAGGACTACTGGAAGTTCATAAATTGGCTTAATTGAGAAAGAAGGCTGGCCAAATAGCTCAGCGGATTAAAGTGCCCACAGGCAGGAGCAGGGGCTGGGTTTCAATCCCCGGCCTGCCATGCTGGCTCTGCCCACGCAGGGCGCTGAGAGGGCATTTGAGACTGGGCATGTTGGGGCACGCCTGTAATCCCAGTTCTTGGGAGGCTATAAACAGGCGGATCACTATGAGTCCAGTCTAGTGGTGAGACCCTGAACACCCTGTAGACCCTTCCCTAAAACACACACACACACACACACACAGAAAAAAAAAAAAAAAAAAAAGGAAGGAAGAAAGAGACAAAGAGCAAGAGCTGGAAAGCGCAGGGACTTGGCTGATCTCCAGCACCACTTGCTGCACCCACCCCTCCCCCTGGTGGGCCCAGCCCGTGTCAAGTCAGGGCATAGTGGTGCACGCCTGAAATCCATTTAAAAGCTGGGTTTGTGCTGATAGTACAGGCCATCCACTTCTAGAGGGTACCTCACCTTTTCTTGGGGTTTCTACCCATCAAGAGAAGCAGAAATGTCCCTTGTTCCAGGGAATAAACCCTGTGACTCTTGAAGCCTCACACTCCATTTCTTTAAGCATGAATCTTGCAATTTCTACCTAATAAAGTCCTGCCATGCCTGTTACTGACTAATCACCAAAATTCTTTCTCCACAATGGGAGTCAGTAAACGGCAATTTTATTCTGTGGGCGGACAAGTTGGGCTCCTTATCTCAGCTAGGGGAACCTGCTTGCCTTCTGTCCAGTAGCCACATCTCTAACTTTGAAGGGTTATGAAGAAGACAATATCCGCCCTAATTGCCACAATAAGTGCTGCTGGGATTTCCTAGTACTTCATTGAACACCACCCGGGATGGAGACCCAGGTGCTAGCCCCTGGTGGCCTACCAGGGCCCTGATTCTGAGAAAGGTGGCCCAGGCTCCTCGGTCACCCACTTGGTGGCTGGCACTTGAAGTTCTACCACTCATGCTTTCCCCCGTGCTGCAGAGGTCTGAGCCCATCTTCAGACCTTCAGTGGCTGCATATTTTCACTGGTGATCTTAAGTAGGTAGTAACACACAGAGTATCCAAAGGGGTGGAGGCCGGAGGCAAACTTGACCTACTTTGGTGGCGTCTCTAGACCCAGCGCTCCTGGGCACAGGTGAGACTGGCCAGGCTGCCAGGCTAAAGATGTGACCATAGAAGAGCACAACATGTCACCTATGGGCCATTTACTGGCTGGATCTGAAGCAAGATGCTCTCCTTCTCTGGGTTCCTCCTGCAAACACAACCACAGGGCACAGGTGGTGGGGGATTCAGAAAGCCAGCACCAGTAGGGATTGTGTCACCCTGATATGTGTTCCTAGAGCAACACTATTCCTAGAGCAACAACTGCTTCTTTTCTCTAAAAGATAAATTTAGACAGGCACCTGAGAATAGAAAGGTCTCATCAGATCAGTTTTAATACCTCCGTGTTTTTAATCTTTTGTTTATTTATTTATTCATTACGGGAAGTTGCTACATAGCTTGGACTTGTAGTGATTCTCCTGTCATAGCCTCCCCAGTGCTGAGATTACAGGCATGTTCCACCACGCCCCATGTCAGGGCAGGTACAGCATGAGGTTCCAGGAATTGAACTCAGATCCTAGCACTTGCCAAGCAGGTGCGTACACCGCTGAGCTATCTCCCCAGCCCCAAAAGAAACATGTATATGTAAAGTAAGAAGAAAAGAGGGGAAGGAGATAGAGACTAAGACTCAACGTGCAGCTGGTCCTCCTTCTCAACAGCATTGATAAAAGGACCTTTCCACTGTTCTGGGTTTTCAGATAAAGGTCACACCATAGAGCATTTTCTAGTGTTAAAATTCCATTGTGGGAAGTAATTCTGAACTAGAAGAAAGGAGAAAAAAATCTTCATTGAGGCTCTTAAAACTAGCTCAGGGTAAAGTTATAACATTATATCATGGCTGAACTATTCCAGAATTTCCTAATATGTAGCCTTGCTTCAGAGGACATGGTGACATTTCAGCAAAACCTAAATTTATCTTTTCTTCATCTGGCTGGCAAACTTGTAGGGTGTGTGTGTGTGTGTGTGTGTGTGTGTGTGTGTGTGTGTGTGATTTTTAAGTACTACTGTGTCAGCACATTGTATGATCCTTTCCAGGCATCCACAGAGCCCTGGAAGCCACAGCCCACGGTTTCCTCCTTTGTTCCTATCCCAGCCATGGAACAGTCCTCTGCCTCTTTAGGGCTGTGTCACTGTAACCTGGGGGTTTCTTAGGTCCGGTGCCTGCCCAGCTCTGCTTCTGGATCAGCAGATTTGGGTTGCTGTAGGTTTGCCCTGCCTCTCAAGTTCCCAGGTGACACAAATGCCAGGGGGTGGGGAAAACACTTGAAATCTCCTGGCCTAGAATAAGCTTTGGTGGTGTCTAACTGATGCTCAATACATGTGTTGACTGAACCAAAGGGCAGGGCTTCGGGTCATGTGCTTGCCAGTGAAGGAGGGAGAAGTCGGAGTGCTGGGTTGTGTTGCTGTGTTCCAGACTCAGGAAAAACCTCAAAGCCCTCAGACTGACCACAGCCAAAAGCAGTTTTCTTTAAGGTCCCATCTTACTAATCAAATCCATTCAAACCCTTAAAAAACAAGTTTTAGCAGCCACTGCTTTTCTTTCTTTCAGGCTGCCTTCTTCTCTACCACAGAGGATCCAGAGTGCTCACCTAGAGCTAAGGAACACTTCCCCAGCAAAGGGCTGCGGGCCTTCGTGGCCAACCTGTCTTCACTCCTGCTATGAGACAAATTTCCTTGGCTCCTCATCCCAGGCTGAAAGGACAGAGGCAGTCAGTTGATATTCTGAGGCTTAGCTGTAGTGTCTGGGGCTCCGAAGTCTGTGGTGGGATTACCTCCTCCAGAATGAACCTCTCCCTGTCAGCTGACCTGGGCCCATGGCTTTGGGGCCTGAGGAGTTCAAGTTCAATGAAGTACTGAATGTCTAGTTAGTTCTAGTGTGGTAGAGGCCAACTCATAAGAATCATTGGTATAATATTATTTTTGTTTTTATGTAAAACAGACTCATAGTCATCTCCTATCTCAGCCTCCCAGCACTGGGATTACAGGCATGTGCCACCACACCCAGTTTGGGTGCCAGCAAGGCTTGGCTATTGGCTGGCACTGCAAATGGGATGAGAGACTTGTACCTGGGTCCTTGTGCTTGCCAGGCAGGCGCTTATACTGATGAGCTATCTCCCCAGCCCACCAATCTACTTTTGGTCTGTAGAAATTGCACATAGCTCAGACCCGTAGTGATCCTCCTGTTTCAGCCCCCCAGTGCTGGGATTGCAGGTGTGTCCCACCACACCTGGTCTTGGTGGACTGCTCTGTGCACCTGGGCAGAGCTGGCACCGCGTGTGGTACCGAGGATCCAACCTGGGTCCTTATGCCTGCCGGGCAGGTGCTTAGACCACTGAGCTATCTCCCTGGCTGACTCGTTGGTATCTTTTTTTTTTTTTTTTTTTTTTTTGTCTTTTTGAGACAGGGTCTCACTGCAGTTCAGGCTGGCCTAAGCTCACTTTGTAGCTCACGCTGGTCTCGAACTCACCAACAATCCTCCTGCCTCTGCCTTCCGAGTGCTGGGATTACAGGCATGCGCCACCACGCCCAGCTGCTTCATTGGTATCTTGATGTCAACCCAAGGCATCATGGACTCATGGTGCTTTGGGGGCTGCCTAGACCTAGGGCAATGTTGATGAACAGTTTAGAGACTGAGTGCCCACAGTGCAACATGAAAGCCCCTTATTTATCACAACCTGCCAACACTACATTTAAACCTGAATACTGAGGTTTTAGTTTAGTAAAAACAACTATCATCCAATCCTTGGCTGGTGCAGCAGTGCGGCTGGCATGCCGACAGAGAGGGCTCTGCTTTCACACCGTGCCATTGTTTTGCCAGCACTGATCTACAGTGTGTGATACTGGAGTTAAGTGTGTATGCTAGTGGATTCATCCACCAGTTGGTTTAGCATAGTTCTGGGTGTGGATAATGGACAGACCCATCTTTGGAGTAGGTAGCACCACCCAGAAGGCTAATATAAAAGGGAATGGGAGGCTTGCTTCACTGCTTCCTCCCTGGCCTGCCATGGATGGTTTCCTCCTCTGCCATGGCCCTCCACCATGAGCCCTGCTTTGGAGCCAGCTAATTGCAGACTGAAACCTGTACAAGCAGAGAGCTGAAATAAACCTTCCCTCCTTTAACTTGTGGGTGTCAAGTATTTTGTCATAGCAACAATAAGAAAAGTAAGACAGACAGAAAGACAGACAGACAGACAGACAAATAGATAGATAGACAGGCAGGCAGACAGATATAAAATATAGAAATATATTCACATACTTTTATGGCTCTATTTGCCAACCTGGGTGCCTTACGCTATTAAGTAAAAGAAAAGAGATAAATAAATGTTGGGATGGACTATTGTACACTAAGATAAATATATCTTTGAGTTGAGGTGTAGCTTAGCAGTAGAGCACATGCTTAGCACAAGCCCTTGGGTTCAATCCCTGATGCCAAAAGAAGATAGATAGATAGATGATAGATAGATAGGATGATAAATAGATGATAGATAATAGATGATTGATAGATATCTATATCTTTGTGACAAGTAAAATTAGATGTTCTATAGGAACAAGTTGATTTATTAATGAACCTGTAAACATATGATTATATATTAAGAAGACGGCGGCAGTATATCTCAACTTGCTCAAGATGAGTTCCTGTGAAGCACACTGACCCCACCACAGGCCAAAGCACCTCCAGGGAGGTGGTAACAGCCATGCACACATGATAATAATGCAAGGCACCAGCAGGCCAAGGGGGATTAACCGAGGAGTGTGTTCTCCTCGGGACCTAGAAGTGATACCCGAGTGTCGTCTTGACTGAAGTTCAACCCCATTGAGCCTTTCAAGGACCAAAGCTTTGACATTCTTAAAGAACCCTGGAAGGCTTCCTGATAAGGACAGTGAGTAAGTGTGGATCTTTTTATTTACTTTTCAGTGCTGGGAGTGGAACCCAGGATCTCACAAATGCTACACCAGTGCTCTACCACTAGGCTACACCCTCAGCTCCGGTAAAGGAAGATTTAATAGTAAGTTAAAGAACTGATTCTACTACCAGATCAGGGCAGGAAAAAACTTCATCAGAAGATAAGAAGGAAGGGAGGAAGAAAAGGAAAATCATGGTAGACTAAACCACATTAAAATTACAATTTCTATAGATCAAAAGTAGATTGGTGGGCTGGGGAGATAGCTCATCAGTATAAGCACCTGCCTGGCAAGCACAAGGTCCCAGGTACAAGTCTCTCATCCTATATGCAGTGCCAGCCAATAGCCAAGCCTTGCTGGCACCCAAACTGGGCATGGTGGCACATGCCTGTAATTCCAGTGCTGGGAGGTTGAGACAGGAGATCACTATGAGTCTGAACTGCATAGTGAGACCGTGCATCAAAAAAATAAAAATTTAATTTTTTTAACGTAGATTTCAGGTCAGCCAGATAGCTCAGTGGACTAAAGTGCCTGCTTAGGCAGAGCACGGTGACTGGGGTTCAATTCCAGTATGCCATGCTGGAACTAGCTCCCGGGGCATGCTGAGACAGGGATTGAGATTGAGCATGATGGCACATGTCCTGTAATCCCAGCACTTGGGAGGCTGAAAACAGGAGGATCACTATGAATCCGATCTGTGTAGTGAGACTCTATAGACCCTGTCCTAAATACATTTTTAAAAAAAATTTTAAACAACAATGAAAAAGTAAATTGCAATTGATTAATTCACCTTAACAGATCAAGGAATTATTCCCTTATTATCCATATTAGTATATTCAATTTTGCTTCTCCAGAGTGTAGGTGTGTTTACCTCTAAACTTTCCTCATACTCGTGCAGCTTCTCCTGCTTCATGGAACACATTCAGGAAGCACACAGACCACAGATGAATTCTCTCAGAGTGTAGGGACGAGACTGTGTGTACTACATTCACATCCCCTTTGGTTTACTTTTTTCCTAGGCTGAGGAAAGGTCCGGTGCTGTGAGCAGGATATCTCTTTTGGCTAAGCTCATGAGAAAATGTTTAGCATTTTCACAATATGCCAATGCCAAACCACTCATTCACTGAGATGAGAAAAGGCATCTTTCAGGGAGAATACCTGAGACATTCATATTTGGTAAATACACATAATACTAGTGAAGATAATGTTCTGCAGCTGTAATGGTAACAGGGTAATGACAGCCACAGAGCGAGGGATTGTAATATAGAGCATTATTCTCCTTTAGTTGTCTGAAGTTGGGACCCAGTTCTGGAGCACTGGGAATCCATTCCACCTTTCTGTGTCCTGATCTCTCACCAGTCAAAGGACAGGATTGGATTCAGTTTACACCCTACCACACCTATGGGAATTGCCCCATCTTATAAAATAGTGCTTCATAGATTTTCCTGAGGTAGACCATAACTGTAGATGAGCAGAATGTTATCAATGGCCAAAGAAATTAACATGGTTTAACTATTTGACTTAATATGGTTAAAAACGAATTAATTCAGGAGACAGTGAAGGAAAAGTCCTACACTTCCAGTAAAGATGAAATTTTATCTAACAGGAACAGAGACAGAAAGCTGCACGTATGGGGACAATTTGGCCTCCACCAAACAAATCCAGACTCTGCCTGCTATAAGATACAGCCTGATGATGTAGGACACAAGGGAAAGAAATTGTCGGCGCTCGCTGAGTGAACTGACTTTAATGGTGAGCTCACACCTTATGAAACTCTCCTTTCAAGCTTAATTGACTTAGGCTTCAGGTATGATGGAAATCACCTCTCTGGGGTCCTGGAAACATGCGTTAGATCTCCCAGATACCCAACAACAATGGCTAAATTAGGCTGGTGATAATATCAAGACATGGATCCAAACTGTTCTCCAGGCCATTTCCACTTGACTTGCAACTACATAGCCGATCCCTGAGCAGACTGAGCCCATGATGTACATTTGTTGAAGGAATTGATGAAATTACCTTTTTCTAGACATGATTGGGCACCCTGCTTATGAATCTCCAATACTTTTGAATTGAAGTATCTTGAGAGGATAGTAGAGTTGAAATCTTTCTGAACTATGACAAGAAAATTCAATTTACTCTTACATAATCTTTATAGTTTATTTCTTTTTTTTCTTTTCTTTCTTCTTCTTCTTCTTCTTCTTCTTCTTCTTCTTCTTCTTCTTCTTCTTCTTCTTCTTCTTCTTTCTTTCTTTCTTTTTTAAGAACCAGGGATTGAACTCAGGCCCTTGCACTTGCCAGGCAAGCACTTATTCTATTGACCTGTCTCCCTGGCCCTATAGTTTATTTCTAATCCCACTTGCAGACTAAGTTGCTATAATTTAATTATTCATGCAATGGCACCAAGTGGATCCTATATTTAACACATAGTTGCAAGTAGATTTGAATAAAATGACTCATTTACACTTTCATTTTTACTTTTTTTCTTAAAGTGATGAGGGCTGAATCCAAGACTTCCCTCATGCTGGGGATATGCTTTATTACTGAGTTTTCTATCTTTAGCAAAAAACGGTTTTAATGACTAACACAAGAAGAAAAGCTGTTGCATGCATGTTTAATATCCTTCCACTATTTTGTTTCAATCTGTGTTAAACACAAGAATATTGGTAAAATGGACATTTTTCTGTAACAGAAAACAGAAACCTTCTGAGGGCTTAGAAGACGAGTCCTAGTGAAGATTTGGAAGCAAAATAAAGCCACTCTCCTCTGTATAAGTCTAAAGCGAAGGCTCAGGACAAGAGTCTCCATGTTGGGTGGGTAATAATTTGTCCAGTTTAAAAAAATTGCAAGCTAAGGAAACTTACGTTACATAGCTAACATTGTCCGTGAAAAAAAGGAACACTTGTACTTCTTGGCATTTAAACATAATCAGGCCAGGCATTGTAGCACAAGCCTGTAATCCCACCACTCTGGAGGCTGAGGCAGGAGGATCACTGGGCGTTGGAGACCAGCCAGCACTACAAAGTGTGTTCAAGGCCAGCCTGAGCTGTATGGCAAGACCCTGTCTCAAAAAGACAAACAACAGCAGCAAAAATGATAACTAATCAATTCTTTTATGGATTTAACATTAAGTAATTAGAAAAGGATTATCCAAGGACTTTCAAAAATCACAGAGAATTTATTTATTTATTTATTTTTATGTATTTGGTACAGGGTCTCACTATGCAGGTTGGACTCATAGTGATCCTACTGTTTTCAGCCTTCCCAGTACTTGGATTATAGCATGCGTCACCACACCCAAACTCAGTCACCTGCTCAACATGCCCCAGGCGTATGGCATTCAGACCAGGGATCAAACCCTAGTCTCTGTACTTGCCAAAGCAGGCGCTTAGTCCTCTGAGCTATCTAGCTGGCTAAGAAATTTCTTAAGAGCTGTTATTAGCTTTAAGCTTTACAATTCTGCAGAACTGCAATGAGGAAAAAAAAAAACTGAAGATTTTTTATTTAAAACTACATAAGAAAATAACAGAGGTGATAACTGTCAAACTTTAATTTGAGATTTGCATCAAAGTGCCTGCATTCTTTTAAAGCTCACTGTACAGTACATTCTATTTTCTTTTTCTAGTACATTCTATTTTCAAAGACACATAATCATTCTATCACATACTTACTTAGTAAACACAGACAATGTTTTTAACAAGGCTTTTGATTTTAACAAAAAAAAAACTATTTTGATGAGATGAGAGGGAGAAAGCTTTAATATGTAGGAAAATACTCTGTATTTTATTCACCAGATCAACCACAATTAGCAAGGGTAACCCTTTTAGGGAAAAATGCCCTTTATGACCACAGAGCTTGACTAGGGTGTCTCCTTTCATACCCATCTACATGCACAGGAAAAGAAAGATTTCCCTGGAATGTGTCTCACAGACCAGAGAACAAGGAGATGTGTTTCCAGCACTGTCATTTTGGCTTTGAAATTCCCCATCTCAATTTTGTGCTTCTTTCTGAGTAGATGAGTCACAATTCTGAGAGCAAGCACAAAATGTGATTCAAATTAACATCTAGTGTATCTCCAGCTTTAAACTTGACCAAATATTTACTGAAGTCCTTCTATGCACAGAGGCCTGTGCTAAACATTTCTGGGGACTGAAAGATGACCAAGATGTAGATCTTGATCTTCAGGGGAATTACAAGCAGCCAGAATGGGGGAGGTATATGCGCCAGAGTATCTCCAGACATGTACTGAAGGTGGTGCAGACAGGTGCAGAAAGAGGCTTGTAGACGGGAGGCCTGGGGATAGCGTGTGGAGAAACTTACGTGGTTTGGGCTAAGTCCTGACAATTAATATGGCATTTAGGGAAAAGAGGAATGACACAAAGCAATAGAGTTTCGTGATTAAAAGTAGAAATCTCAAACTGGCAGCCCATGGCCAAGTCCAGCCAACAGATGTGTTTTGTTTGGCTTCAATAGCATTTAAAAATTTTTTTGAGTCTCTTGCCAGTGTTTTAAAATTGAGATTTCACATAAAACTTTGGATCTTGCAGCTTCTCTAGAAAACAATCAGAAGATGTTCGTGCTAGATCCACGTCCCCACTTATAACAAGAGTCAGCTGGGTCTCACAGCAGCTGCTTGTTCTGGACAGGGACTATGGCTCCCCAGAGCATCCAAATTTCAATTCTGCCCAACTCATTGTCAACCGTGACCTGTGAGCCCCCCTGTGGAGGCTGCATGGTGGCTTCTGATTGAAAAGATCTGTGTGGTGTGCTGGGACATGTTTGACAATGGACACTCTCTGAGAATCATAATAAAATAGAAATTTAAAGACCTGATTTGAGCATTTGCCCATTTTCGCGGTGCAAATTCTCTCACCATTGCCAACTGCAGGCTGCCATGACATCACCGGAACTAGAGTGGAGAATTCACACAATTCACCCTCTTGAGACATGAAATCCAGCTCCAGATCTCTGCCCAAGAAGACTCACCTGGGCGCATTTCTTACTCTCCCCAAAGCCAGTGCCTACCTGGGTCGCTGAGGGGACAACACTGCCATTCTCATTGTGCTGTGGTGCGATTCTGGTGATTCCCAGGATGTTTGTTCACAGTTGGGGCTAACTTTCTGCTTCATCCTTGCCCTGAATTCTTTTTCTATCAACACTTTTTCTTTTCCTGTTGAATTTGTATTTGTCCCCCTCACATCTTTCTGCTAACTCTAGGTAACACCTTGGTGTGGCTACAGATAGAGTTGTTACTTCTCTCATCCCTTTAACTCTATTCAACATAGTGCGCAGGGTATCTTGTCACTTGCTTTTGTCCTGCGCAGAATCTCTGTTCATTCACTGTGCCCAGCATGTCTCACAGTGTTCACTTGCTGCCGTGGCTGGAGGCTTTCTTAGAAGGCTGGTGATAACGCGGAGCTCTGCGTCCAAACCGCGGGCTGTGGTGTCCCGCTGCGGCTGCACAGCTCTAGCTTAAGTCTCATGTTAAAGTATTGACTCAAGATCCCCATAGCGAGTGAGTGAGCAAGCAAAACCCACCTGCATGTGGGCAGCCACAGGTTTAAACTTTATAGGAGCAGCTTCTTCCTCCCTGCCTCTGAGCAGGCCACCTTTCTGCTCCAGTTGGGATCTGGAATGTCTCCTGCAGGGCCAGTGTTAAGAGTTTGGTCCCCTGCCCATGGCACTGTTGGCAGGTAGATTTTCCAGTATTACCACAGGCTGGTGCCTAAGCATTAACACATCCAAACCATACTGTCACACAAAACGAGGACCCCTGCCTACAGAACCCTCTCTTGTTTTTTTTTTTTTTGTTTTGTTTTGGCAGAACCAGGGATTGAACTCAGACCTTTGCAGTTGCCAGGGAAGCACTTATTCTACTGAGCTATTTCCCCGGTCCCCCTCTCTTGTTATATATCCAGTCCCTATGACCCTTTCAGAACACAAATACTCAAACACACATCATAGAGTGTAATGTGGAATCAAAACCGTTCAAAGTTTTAAAATTACTACACTAATAGACACTTGCCCATGAATACCCCTCAAAATCTTTCCCTCGCATCAAGCATAGTTACCCCAATGTTCCTGATACTTTCTGAAGTGGTTCTGGAAGTGCTGTTTCATAAGGGCCTTTAGGACCAGTCAAATAGCTCAGCAGATTAAAGCTCCAGCTTAGGCAGATGCAGCAGCCAGGGTTCGATCCCCAGCCTGCCATGCCGGCCTCACCACTCAGGAGTGCTGAGACAGGGACTGAGACTGGGCATGGTGGCGGGCACCTCTATTCCCAGCTTTTAGGGAGGCTGAATTTGGCCGGATCGCTATGAGTCCGATCTATGTAGTGAGACACTGTAGACCTTTCCTACAAAAAAATATCCATAATGGCCTTGACTTGTGTTGTTGTGGCTGCCTCAGGGTCCTAAATCAGTTTGCATTTACCTTTCATGGCCATTTTGACATTGAGGAAGGGTCAGAAGTCATAGAACGCCAAATCCAGTAAGTAAGGTGGACGAGGACACACGGTCACGCCTACAAGCCTGCCTTTCTGCTACACGGCTCTCAGCAACATCACTCATTACATATTTTCCCATACCTCAGAAAGACACTCATCAAAGAGTTCTTTTAGAACTCCTTCAGAAAGTGTCAAGAACAATGGTAAAAGCATGGTCACAGGCAGGGGGAGTATTCTGAGGAGATCAGTGGCAATATGTCTTTTATTATGAGTTTTTTCAATTTAGCTTAAACATTCCCCATATATTTCAATTATATCCTATAAAAAAAGGAAACACCAGGTACAAACTGCCTTCTACCACCAGGGAAGTAATGGATAAGCGCCATGAGATTCAGGCCTTCCAGTCAGGAAACAAAGATCTCAGGTAGTGCAGAAGGGCTTTCGAGGGAGGAGCACTGAAGCCAAACCTTCTAGAGGGTTGGAGACTAGCCCATGGTGGGTTTCCCAAGCAAAGCTTAAGCTGCATAAGCTGAAGTTCACAGGCACAGAGGGATGAGGTGGGCCTCGGCCCTGGGGAGCCCACTAGGAAGCCCAGCAGGAAAGCCCTGGTCCAGGGGGTCAGTGATAGGCTCCACCCCTTGCAGGCACCGAGTCAGTCATCATTCCCAGGCTCCCACAGCTAAGCAGGACCCAGTGAGCTTCTATACTTTGTGGTCCTACTCACCCATCAGCACCAGAGTCTTCTCAGCGGAAGGCTAGTGAGGGAAGTCGGCTTTGTGAGTGGGAGTTTCAATAAGATGAGATCGAGGACAGAGGCCATCGTAGTCCCCTTGGGAGACATCCCCACAGAAGCAGCAGGCCGCCAGACCTGAACCCGAGTTCCCACTACAGTTCTAGTGTGCTGAGAGGCAGACATTTGTTCCCCAACAAATGTCTTGTGTTATACAACTGTTTATGTTGAGAAATATCAGAAAGCAACATCCAGGGAACTTGAACTAAAACAGAGGATGGATCAAATGTCAAGCTGCCTTTGGGAAAGACTTAAAGACAGATTTCTCCATGGCCTTGAGGCTCTGGTTCCATTCTTGTATCATCTTCTTGGCACTGTTTTCCCCTCATAGGGGAAAAGTAGCCAAAGCCAGGCTTAACTTTAGGCCCTTGCCTCCCTCCCCTCAGAAGGAGAGCGCCTGAGCAGCGTTCCCAGCAAATAGCCCAAGGTTCCCTTTAGAGAGAACACAGGCCCTTCCCCCTCCTCCCAGGGCCTCAGCCAGGAAGGACTCCCATATGGGCTGATCACTGAGCCTCTGTACCATCTTCACTCTGGCATATGGACTGGTCAGCTCACCAGAATCCCACTGAAAGCAAGGAGAGAAGAGAAAAGGGTGATAGAGAACCCAGAAGACACCTACCAGTAGTTCACTGCACCCAGTTCTGGCTTTAAGGAGAAACCCCACTGTAGGGTTTTGTTCAGTTTGCAAATCCTTTTGTGTAGGTGGACCCCAGCTCACAGTGCAGTGGGCAGGGGTGTGTGGGAGCACTTTGGCTTCCACCCTCCAGCTTCCTCTCTTTCTAGTTCTTCACCATCTCACAAGACACGTCAAATGTAAATTTCATGAAACAGAAGCTCTCAGATACAGTTTCTGGACCTGACACTACGGACATTTTCAATGCAATAATTCTGTGTCCTGGGAGGCTGGCCTTTGTCCACTGGAGGTCAGCAATAAGCTGTGACCATCCAATAGGTCTCCAGATTATTCCACATGGTCCCGGGGGATGCAAACCAAAATAACTCCCAGGTAAGGACAACTGCCCCTCTTTTGGATATAGTCATTGCCACCCAGGCCAGAATGTTAGGTTTAGGGATGAAATTCTGCATAGGGCTCAGCAGCATGAGCTTGAGGGTCAGCAGGACTCAAGCTAGAATTAGCAACTGTGTGCCCCTAAACTGGTGGAGTCACTTGTCCCCAGCTGTGCTACAGGGCTATCACCACACTCACCCAACTGGGCTGCTGTAAAAATCACACCTGACTACATACAAGTTGCAGTGACTAAGAGGCAGTTATGAGTGTCATGGAGCTATTTCCTGGTACTGCAATAAAAACAGATATTTTTATTTTTTAGATGGCGTACTTTGGGAGAATATTATTTTCAGGCATGTGGGTGAAAGTGTTTGTTTGGTTTTTCTTTTTCTTTTTTAAATTGGAGCCCTTCTCTGGAAGAACAACAAAGAAAAGTGTGAGTAGAGCTCCTTGAGTTTTCCCTCTTCAAAGACAGCCACTCCTTACCCCTTTGGAAAGGCTGCAAGTGGAGAAAAATGTCAAACCACCTGCTGGTTGGCTGAGGCTTCAGGAGGCTGCTGGGGACAAAGCAGGGTGGCCGCCCGAGCAGCCTGCTCAGGCTGAGACGTGTTGCCGGCAGGGCAGATGCCTGAGCAGGTCCCGAGCTTCTGCTTGCTGGTGATAAACACCCCTCTCTCCCTGTGTGTCTCTCCCTGGGTGGTCCCAGGCCGCAGGGGTCCCAGGCTGCCAGCCTTCTATGCTTCTCTTGTACAAGAAAAGCACTCTGGATTGCAAGTTTGTCCTCAATTACTAACACTTCTAGACGAAGCATGTTTGCCCTCAAAATGTCAGGCTTTGCCTTGCTCTGCCCCACACTTATTTTGAATTGTGTCCTGTCAACCTGCACAACTTTGAACCAAGACTGTTGAGATGATCTGCTGGCCCTGATCAGTAACTTCTGAGTTTCCCAATTCCACACAGGAATGTGGGAAACGATACAGGAGGACCGCACTCTAATTTTATGACCCGGACTTTGTTGCCAGCACGCAGGCAATAAAGAGAAATAATAAATAGAACAACATGCTAGAGCTGGGCACCCAGCAGCCCTGTCCGAATCCACATGAGGCACTTAACCTTTCTGTGAACGAGTTTCCTCTTTCCAGGGAAGGGAATGTTAACATCTCCTCAAACTCAGATCCATTAAAAGACACGACAAAGACTGCATTTGCGGTAAGATTTGCCTATATTAGTGACATTACTATTGAGCATGGTAAATATTAAGGCAGACAAAAGTTTAGAACTGGGGTTAGAGTAAGAGTTAGGATTGGGGTTAAAATAGGGCTGGGATTGGGGTTAAGGTCAGGACTAGAGTTGGGGTTAGAGTCGAAGTTAGAGTTAAGGTTGGGATCATATGGCCAGGGAGATGGCTCAATAGAATATGCACTTACCTGGCAAGGTTGGGATTATAGTTTCATTCAGTGCAGATTCTCAACATTGTGACCAGCATGCCAAAGTGTTGAAATAAACAACAATAAAATAAATCATTCAGCTTATGTGTTCTTTCTTAGTAAATTTACTGTTGGATTCCTTTTTATTATTAGAAAACACTTTAAATATTGAGTTTTGCCAAACTTTTACCTCAAAGATAACAGTTATTGATCCTCTATCAAAATCCTCAAAAGGGGGCTGGAGAGATGGCTCAGTGGAATAAGCGCTTCCCTGGCAAGCGCAAGGGCCTGAGTTCAATCCCCGGTTCCACAAAAAAAAAAAAAAAAAAAAAAAAAAAAAAAAAAAAAAAAAAAAAAAAAAAAAAAAAAAAAAAAAAAAAAAAAAAAAAAAAAAAAAAAAAAAAAAAAAAAAAAAAAAAAAAAACACCCTCAATAGGAAAATTTTAAAAATTAGACAGCCATTGTTGAATTTTGATTTTTTTATTGATTAAACTGTATGAACTATAAAATATTTAGCTACAGCTTAAGGTTGCACTAATGAATAATTGGTTACTCTTATTTTTCTGAGTCCAGAACTAGACTTTTATTTTAATGAGGTATTGTCCATATGTTAAAACTCTTTACACCCACTTATCAATAACAATAGTGTATAACCCCATTAGGCAGTATGACAAGTATGAACTAAAGAAATAAGGAATGTTACTGGTTTCATGTTTTTTAAATTCCATAAAATCATCATGATTTTGATTCCTGCTAGCCATTAAGTAGTTTGGAATTTGTAATCAAATTGTTTTGAAAATTAAGATAGAATAACAGGGCCAGCCAGATAGCTCAGCAGGCTCACAGGCACAGGGATTAGGGTTAGGTCCCCATTTGCACCATGCCAGCCCAGCCCCCAGGGTGCTGTGAGACTGCGATTGTGACTGGGAATGGTTGCACCTGCCTGTAATCCCAGCATTTGGGAGGCTGAAAACAGAAGGATCACTATGAGGCCAACCTATGGAAGTGAGACCCTGTAGACCCTGTACTAAAATTCATAAAAAATAAAAATGAACAATTTTTTTTAAAAAGATAGAATAACAGAAATACATATGTGCAGATATGTAGTATGAATAGTTTGAAACAGTCCCTTTACAGTCATAACTATGTTTCAGAAAGTACTTAACAAGAAGTAATAAAGTACTTCTAAGATAAGACATAAAATGACCAGAGGATAGTGAATGAATTCCCAAATTGGCACACATACAACCACAGTTCTTCCCCCTTGTTGATGCTCGCAATTCCATCAGAGACTCCACGGGTGTGCTCTATTGGTCAGGGGTCTGAGAAAGCTTATGTCTCCCGGTGGTTCTTACCAAACACCGGGGAAAGAGCTACGTGGGTGCCCTGTGCTGTAATCCTTCGAGGCTGGCCATCCTGCTTCTGAGAACAAGAATTCAATCCACAGCCAACTTATGATCCAGTTATAAAACACACATAAGACCAAAGAAATGCCGCCATGGAGTTTGTAGAATGTCCTGGAGGAAGATGGCTTCCCACCCACTCTAATAGTGCCAAGAATTTTTTTTTTTTTATTCAGGGGTTTTCTTAGATTTGATTATAGATTCATTTTGTGACACACCTAGAGAAGCACAAACCACCGGGTGGTCCTGTCAACTAGAGGTTTGGTACCAGCATAACTTTTTCTTCTCACAAACTTTTATGCTGAAAAAGACTATGACTTTTGCCTTTGTATATTTAGAATGTTGCCCATATTTTTGTCTCAAAATTGAATCAGATCTCATCATCAAGATGACAGAAAACCTAGACCAATTGGAGTCCTACAGAAGCTCTGGCTTTGGCATGTTGTTATTTTTTTTCATTTGGTAGCAGGAATTGAACCAGGACCTTGTACTTGGCCAGGCAGGGACTGTACCACTGAGCTATATCCATTTAGCCATTTTTGATGTGTAGCCTTTCAAACACATTGATGTATGTGTTTATAGAAAGACCCTGAGGACGTGATCCTTCAGGAGTATTTGTCTGAGAACCCCCTGACTAGCCACTGCCCCAGGCTAGGTCATCCCTCCTCTGAATATGTAGCTCTCATGTCAGCTGTAGCTGAAGAACCAGCCTTTCTGTAGGTGATTTGCCTGGGGTTCTCATATTCAAGAGACAGAAGTTGGTAAAGGGAGCTGGAATCCCTGTAATCTAATCTGGCCCTGTATAGCTGTCTTGTTCACTACACATGTTATCCTTGTATTTTGTCTCAGGGGAGAAACCCTGGCCACAGAAGTCTCCCCATTTCTTTAATTGCCATTCTTCCCTACTCCCAAGTGTCTACCTAGGGTACTTATGGAGACCAAATGAAATCCTACCTATGCTTATCTAAAACACAACACTGACCCCCTTAGATTTACCCACAAATTGAGATCTAACAGTAAAACCGCTCTGTTCAGTCTCACTAACTAACCAGTTACTACCTCCACCACACCTTGTTTCCAAACATTGATGAGAGATTGCTGTCTGAGTCAGCTTTCTGTTGCTGTGATAAAATACCTGAGACAATCAATGGGCAAGGAAAGTAGGCTTATTTTGACTGGGTCCCTGGTTCCTCTGACCTGCGGCAGCACACTCTATCACAGCAGGGAGTGTGTGGCAAAAAAAAACTTGCTCACTTCATCTTGATCAGGAAGCCAACAAAAGAAAGAGAAGACTGGTTGGAGTCCCAGTGTCCCCTTCAAGGGCACACCCCCAATAACATAACTTCATTTTACCAGGCCCTACCTCCTAGAAGTTCAACCTTCCACCCACATCCAGTAGTGCCACAAGCTGGGGACAAAGACTTTAGTATATGGGGGAAATATTAAATTCTATTCTAAAGAGAAAAAAAAAAACCCACAGTAAAAACAGTGATACAGAACTTCAAAGTAAGACTATGAGGAAAATTTAATTCCAAAACCATAATAATATATAAATATCCAACATCATTGGGCATTCAAGAGATGCAAATTAAAATAACACGAAGATACCGTCTCACTCTAGAAAGAATGGCTATCATCAAGAAGTCAACCAGTAACAAATGCCGCAGAGGCTGTGGGGAAAAAGGAATCCTTCTCGACTGTTGGTGGCAGTGCAGGCTGATACAACCATTATGGAAATCAGTATGGAGATTCCTCGAAAAGCTAGGATTGGGGACCCCATTGAAGCCAGCTAGTCCCCTCCTGGGTATTTTTCCAAAAGAAATGAAATCATCCTGCCACAGCAATATATACTTACCCATGTTTAATAGCAGCACAAATTTGTCATAGCTAAATCTTAGAAACAAGCCAAATGACCATCAGCTGAGGAACAGATAAAAAAGATACAGTATCTGTACGCAATAGAGTATTATTGAGCTATTTTCTTTACTGTATTTTAGGGAAGGGTCTACAGGGTGTTCAGGGTCTCACTACTAGATTGGACTCATAGTGATCTGCCTGTTTACAGCCTCCCAAGTGCTGGAATTACAGGCGTGCACCACCACACCCAGTCTCAATTGCCGTCTCAGTGCGGGGCCGGCACAGCAGGCCCAGGGATCGAACCCCCCAGCCCCTGCGTCTGCTTGCAGGTGCTTTAACCCGCTGAGCTATTTGGCTGGCCCTTGAATTGAGTAGGATTTTTTTTTTTTTTTCCCCTGGACTGAGGCTGCCTTAAGGGTGGGTCTCGGGAAACAAACCACAGTCCCCTGCACCTGACTGGATTTGCCAAAACAGGTGCTTAAAAAAATCGAGCTAACCTACAAGCCCCCCTATTCAGCTATTAAAAAAGATTAATTCAAGGCTTTTGTAGATAATTGAATGCAACTAAAGACTACACTGGTAAGTGAAATAAATCAGATCCACAGGTGCAAGTATCGTATTATTTCACTAGTGTAAAAACCTGAAAGAGTAAATAAAATCTGAAAGGTAGAACAAATAGTGAGAAAGGGAAAGAATCTGTTCATGGAAAGACTGGGATGAGGAAAAGGACAAATAAAAAAAGGGAAAAAGATCTATCTAGGTGCACATACAGAATAGTTTGGATAATCGTACTGCCGATTTCTGCTGGCTTTTTGAAAGAAGTTCATGTTCAATTTTTTTCTTTGTTTTTTGTTTTCTTTGAATTTCTTACAAATTTTTTATTATTGCTTTGTTTTATTTTTTCTTTTTTAAAAAAACATTATTTATTTATTACAGTGTCTCGCTACACATCACGAATTCTTTTTTTTTGGGGGGGGGGTCAGCTCAGCCCGCCCTGGACGGGAGGGGCTGGCATGGCATGTGGTGCTGGGGATCGAACCGCGGTCCCTAAGAGCTTGCCTAAGCAGGCGCTTTAGACCGCTGAGCTATCTTGCCAGCCATTGTTTTTTCTTTAAATCAATCTTGCACATTTATATCTGGTAACTTTGTTTAGTCAAATTTTGTGTTATTTCTAATGCTGTTTTTTAAAATCACTATTTTGCATTCTTTAAAAAATAAAAATAAATAAATAACAATTTTCTAGTCTTATAGTTGAGTCTAATAAAGGGTCACATCCTCCAGACCCCCTGAAAGAGGTCTTCACCTTCAAATCTGGATTAAAGAAGGGAAGTATGAGATTATAGCAACAAAATCTGTTTCACACACCCTTTTCTCCTTAACAAACTACTCCCTAGTGATATTAAACAACCACGACTTACTCATATCTTATGACTTTATGGGTCAGATTTATTGCCAGAAATTTGAGAAGATTGGTCAGAGTGCCTTCTGTTTTACGGGAGAGCCACAAAGTCACTTGGTGGGACTGAACTGCACATAGCGTCACTCCCATGAATGACACTTTGGCCGGGTGATTGAAAGGCTGCTTTCAGCAGAGATTGTCAACCCCAGTGCCAGGCCGCTCGAGTGACTGTCCTGAGGAAGATGGACCTCCAGGGCTCTGTGGCAGCTCCGAGTCCCACTCGGGTGTGTAAGATTTTATAATCCAGCCTCCAGAGTGGTATCATATCCCTTCACCAAACTCTGTCATCTAAAACAATGACAAATCTGCTCAAATTTAAGGATGAAGGCAAGGATTCCATCCTGCATGGCAAAAAATAAATAAATAAATAAATCCCGTGTACCATTCCTAAGAGCTGCTCCTGCCCGTCGTTGTTTCTCTGATCCTCTAGCTGACTGCAGCGCCTCGGGCTGTATACCCTCCACGCCACTGAGGGCGGCTCCCCATGGAAGGGCCTCCACCTCCCACCAGCTCTTACCTCCACCAGCAGGTATGTGCCGCCAGCAATTTACACCAGGCTCTTCTCCAGAAAGGCAATTTGACAAAAAACTTGTTCAAACCCCTGAGATACATGTTGATGAAATGAGTCTTCTTTATTCCACAGATTGAAAACTTCAGTGACTTGCCATTTCACACAGAATAAGATAAAAACTCCTGACTGCCAGCTTGATCGGTTCCTGCGAGCCTGACCCATTCCACCTCTCCAGGCTTCTATTTCTTGTTATTCTCCCCCTTTACCTTCTCTGTCAAAGCTGGCTTGCCTTTTCTCCAGCTCCATAAACTCATTTCCACCTCAAGGCCTCTGATTTTCCTGCTGCTTCTCACAAGAACATTTATCTCCTCTTCTCATTTGATTGTTTCCTTTTTATCCTTCTGGTCCATCCCAGATGTCATGTTCCTCCCTCATCATCTGTTATAATCTCTAGTCCACTGCTGTGGTCTACTGACTTCCTCACACGGATGCCTACAATTATCTCATTGATTAATGTTCCCATACATAAAAGTAATTTGTGTATATTTATCACATTCAACTCGGTTCCTGACACATGGAAGGCACTCACTTAACTCTGGCTGAGTGAATGAGTAAAAAAAAAAAAAATGTCAACGCTATTGCCCTAGCTGCTCCCCAACCCCACCAGCTGGCCATGGTCGCCGTTTGTCCCAAGTGAGATCCACACAACTGGGTGAGAGTCTCCCACACACAGCAAAAATCACTTAGCATTAACTCATCTCACACTACAGCCATGCCTGGACTCAGACATAGGGAAGCCTTTCTCTTACATTTCCACATGAACCCAAGGAATGAGAAGCAAATGCAGGCCCAGGAAGCACCAAAGTGTCCAATGCACAGGAAGCGAAAAATACATCTGAAACCAATCTCTTGGCCTTTACAGAGAATCTAGGCACTGCATTGTGAAATGTCACCAAGAGGATCAGTTAAGAGGGCTTAACTCAGCAGGAGAGTGTGACAGGACTGGCTGCTGGCTGCGCGCTGCTCCTCAGCTCACTCACATGGGTGCCTACCTTGCCGCCTTGCTCAGCTTCCTCAGTTACAGAATGTGCTGACAAGAAGAGCAGCCTCTGAAGGTTGTTATGAACATTTAAGTAGGTGAATAGGGCTCCACACACAGCAGAAGCTACCAAGTGACCAGTAGGCTCAGGTGATTTTTACTCTATTTTCCAAAGGCACCCACAACGCAGATCCACCTACCCTGGGAACTTCTTTCCTCTGTTTACCTAGGTGCTTCTCTGAGTGAGACGGATCTTCTCACTATCTTTGTGAGCATTCTCTGGGTGTGAGTCCCAGCAATCATGTGCTTGCCTTGCTGGGAACACCTGAGCTCTGCTGGTCTAAAGTTCCCCATTTGAGGATGCAACAACTGAGGATCAAAAGAATTGACACCTGTCCTAAGCTTACCATTACTCCCTAAACAATTCAATATAATTAATAAAACGTTTGCCTTGGATTAGATATTCCATGTAATCTAGAGACAGTTCAAGTGCACAAGAGGAGGTGCTTAGGTTATTTGAAAATGATGCGCCTTTGTGTATCAGAGATGAGTATTCTCAGATTTTGGAGTCCTGGGACCAAATTTTTGGAACCCCCATGGTGTGACTGTATTCCTCCAACAGGGCTAACTCAACTGATTTAGCTACATGTGGTAGCCAAATCTCATGTTCCTTCCACGAACTAGCTCAACCCTCACTTCCTCTGATCTACAAAAGTCCTCCTCCTCCAACTCCCTCTGTGTAACACAGCATACGCAAGTCAGTGATCAGATAGTCACATGGCACCACTGTAGTCTGTATCTGGAATGTCTCGTTAAGGACTGTGCTTGCTAACAAGACTTGCTATGAAGGTGCTTCGATGGGGAAGTGGTGGAATCTTAAGAGATAGAGCCTAGGGAAGGGAAGGTCAAGATGTGCCCTTGAAAGCAGACTCTTCCTCACTCTTTCATTCCCGGCTAAGGGTGGGTGGCTTTGCTCTATCACTTGTTCCTACCATGATGTGCTTCTTCACCACAGATCCAAAGCGACAAGGTCCACAGAGGAGCTGAAACCTCCAAGACTGTGAGCCAAAATCAACCTTTTCAAGCTGATGATCTCAGCTGTCTATAACAGTAATGGACAGCTAACTTAGGCACCTAGTCTTTTAAATTATTTCAATTTTTTACTGTTTAACCATCAGTTCTTCATATTTAAGTCCCATCTTCTTGGCTAGACCAAGTCTTCTTGCAGACATCGCTTCCAGGCTTTCTAGAGAGGGGGCACTTGAGACACCGCCCTCAAGCTGCCACCATGGATACTTGGGTTTGCCCAGGAGATTTTAGACATGCAAAGCAACATGCAGGGTCCCTTAAAACTCTCAATACAATTGGAAGAGAGTACTGTGGTAGCTCTCCTATGGACAGCTCCAAAGACCCCACATCCCTCTCTAAACATCATGCTCCATTCTCAGAGTAGGGAGAGGGGAGTGAGTTACATTCACAGCCAGCTTTTTTTCATCTTTAGAACTTGCAAATACCTGATTTTTTAAATGAAAGCTAAAAGAGCTCTTGTGATTGGGTAGTGCAGACTCTATATCAGCTCAGTGTGGCTCTTTCAAGAGAAACAGTGAAGACTTTTCACACAGAGGACAGCACAGAGGACTCAACTGACAGCTCAGGGAAGAGTTCTCAGCTTGGTAGGTGACACCAGACATGGGCTACAGCACGAGGCAGACTGGAGGACAGAGACACTGCACAGGGTACCAGTGCTCTCGCGAAGTCTACAACGTGTGGTGCTGTGATTGAAGCAGATGCCTCAGTTTTGTTTGGAGGGTTTATCTTTCTGGAAA
>PVKA01024833.1:0-33732 GCA_004027165.1 Ctenomys sociabilis
AATGGCATGAGTTTTTCATTCTGCTGCTCAAAAACGGCACATGATTCAAGATTTGTTTTAAATCTGGAACTTTCCATACTTCAGGCTATAGTATATCATAGGTAACCAGAACTGTGGATGGTGAAGCCTCAGGTAGAGTGGAACCACAGTATATACAAGGGGCAACATATAAGGAGTCAGAAATACCTGAGGGAAAATTTAGTCCACACACAGGTGCTTTTTTCTCTTTGAACCCATGACTGTCTGCAGGAGCTCAGCGTTTTCCTTCGAGAAAATAGTCATTTGTTGGGGTCAGGGAGATGGCTCAGTGGAATAAGTGCTTCTCTGGCAGGTGCAAGGGCCTGGGTTTGATCCCCGGTTCCACAAAAAAAAAAAAAAAAGTAAAAGAAAGAAAGAAAGAAAATAGTCATTTTTTAAATGAGTTCCAAGCTATCCTTTTAGTCCAGTCCTTCCAATATTATGTATCCAATTCAAATGAGGCTGCTTTCTATTCCACGTACCCTCATAATTAGTGTCAAAGCAAAACACTTTCTCAAGAGCATGATTTTTTAAAAAATTGCTGCTTTTTCCTGCTGTTCAGCAGTCAAGCATTTGTCATATTTTAGTCTTTTAACCACTAGTCATTTCTGACTAATACCCAGAAGGCAGACATGGGGTAAGATTTCCAAGATGATAAATGCTACCCTTCTTATCTTTTGATATCTAGAAGTAGAAATTTTCAAGGAAAAAGGGTTTTACACCAACATGACCATAAATCTCATTGTGTTCACAACAGAAGGCTGACCAGAGGAGTTTATTAAATCCGTAAAGGATTTGATGTATATCAAACTGTTACATAAAGTCAATACTTTGGAGAGAAGCAGACAATAAATATATAGAAATAGGCAATAATTCTAGGAGGGAGAAGGCAATTGCATAAAGATTAGAGGGAGCGATTTCAATATTGCACGCTTCTCTGCAGTAAGGAGACAGGTCTTGTTTTCCAGAAAAATCACAGGACAATGAGCGAGGGTGGGGCAGGCAGCCTTCTGAGTTTGGCTAGTTCTACCAGTAAGCACAAACTAAATGTGACAGACTGGCATTTCTGTTCCCTCTATCCAGTACATATATTGAAGCCCTAACTCACAATGTGGCTATAGACAGAGCTAGAACTTCTAAAGAAGTAAGGTTCAGTGAGGTCAGAATGGTAGGTCCCTGACCCAACATGATTAGTGCCTTAGTGAGAAGAGACTACAGAGAGAGCACTTCTTTTTTTCTCACCTTCTCATTTCCTGCATGCACAAAGAAGAGGCTGTCTAGGTGCCCAGTGAGTAGGCAGCTACTTAAAAATCAGGAGAAGTGTTCTATGAGAAAAAATCAACTGTGCTGAGCAGTCTGATCTTAAGTTCTCAGTATCCACAACTTGGGAAAATAGGTCTTTTTCAAAGTTATTTTAGTCTCACATTGTTCATCTTAATATCATATTGCAGGTGATGGATTATTGTTTCCTGCATTCTCGTTGTTTTTTTAAGAGATCCTTTCTCACCCTTTCACTAGTTGCACCAGCGTCTTCAACATCTGAAGCTATCTTCACTTTCACTCAAATGGTTTTGTACACTTGTGATTGAGATTTTAAGTTCCTCTATATCACTTTGACTCTGCTTCCTGCGATCTATTTCTTTCCTGTATTACTCATTCAAGGAATCCATCGTATTTCTAACCTCCTCTATTTTTTTTTATCAATGTCTTCTTTAGAGGTAGCTATTAATTCTTTTACTGCAGAGTTTTTTTTTTTTCCAAATTGGGTTTCCTCCATATATTTACAAAATTGATTCTTTACTTTAGATGCTGTGAGTTCAGAGATTTCTTCTTTTATATCAGAAATTATTTGTGTTCTGAGTTCCTCTTTACCTTTTTGCTGTTGTTTCTTTGCTTGTGACTCTGTTAATTTATACATTTCAGCTGAACTAGTGTTCTCTGCACTTGTTCTGGGTGGGCTTTGGTTTTCCCCCCTATGTTTCTGTGTTAGATCCTTTACTTCAGATGCTATGTATTCAGAAATTTCTTTTTTTTATTTCAGGCATTAATTCTGCTCTGATTTACTCTATACCTTTCTACTGTTGTTTCTTTACTTCCAACACTGTTAATTCATTCATTTAAGCTGATCTCCTCTGTACTTGTCATGGGTGGGCTCAAGGCCTGAACATGTACTGTAACATCATGTAATTCAGTTGTGCCCCCAATTTTCTGATCAAGGAGATTATGGAGCCACAGATGAATGCAATTGATGATGTATAGTGTACCTAAGGAGAGTCACATGGAGAGAAAACTTTCTCACAGGCTTTCACAGAGAGCAAAATGGTCAAGCAATGGCTGTGACTCATCCACATGGCTGACACTGACAAAGGATCTACAAAGTATAGTACAGGGTTACAGGATAAACCCTGAGGGGACTTGACTGAACTGATCAGATACAAAAGTTACATTTCTTGTTATATAGTTCTTGCTTTATCTTAGTCTTAATCATTCATAGAAAAGTATAAAAATGAGGTATTTAAAGTAAAGCCATAATAATATGCTAAGGTGTAGAAGGCCCTAGTCAACAACTTCTGTGGATAACCCACCACTATTGTGTACTGCTGGACTGTTTTGGAGAATTCAAGCACCTATAATAATTGACTGCCAATAGAATACCCATCTCTCACAGGACTAAACAAAAAAAAAGGGGGATTCAAAGGAAGGACCATTCTGTATTTGCATATAAAGAATAGTTAGGATAAGTATGCAGCTACTTTCATGTACTTCTATGAGAAGAAAGATTGGTAGTAATAGTGTTTCTTCAGGATATCCTGTCTGTTTCATGTACTGTGGATAACCACTAGGAAGATAACAATGGAAAAAGTATTAATTATTGAAACTATCCTATAAACAAGCTGCAAAAAAGGTATACAGTTAATTCAATGAATAGAGGGATCTGCTCTAATAGTGTTTGTAAATAGAATATCATGTCTGCACCTTGTACAACAAATAACCACTAAGAAAACAATATGCAGAGCCGGGCATGGTGGCGCATGCCTGTAATCCCAGCACTCGGGAGGCTGAGGCAGGAGGATTGTTGTGAGTTCGAGACCAGCCTGAGCTACAAAGTGAGCTTAAGGCCAGCCTGAACTGCATAGTGAGACCCTGTCTCAAAAAGACAAAAAAAAAAAAAAAAAAAAAAAAAAAAAAAAAAAAAGAAAACAATATGCAATGTAGTAATTATTGAATCTGTCCTACTAATTTGATTTGAGACTTTCTCATTGCTATTTGTTCTTCCATAAAATCGTGGAAAAAAACAAAGTTATTTTTATTTAAACAACTTTGTAAAATATATGAAAAATGCACTGTTTTGAATGTTTAAGTGTATTGTTCAGTACCATTAAGTACATTCACGCTGTTGCGCCACCATTCACTATTCAGAATTCTTTTATCATCTCAAACTAAAACTCCACATTCCTTAAGCAATAACTGCCCCTTCCTCATCCCCTTGCCCCATGTATCTGAGCATTGAGTTCATCACGTGAGAAGAATCATCCCATAGTTTTAAGAAATTACTTAAAACGGTGTGTGAAAGGACGTAGAACACCTGTGTCTGTGTAGACAGCAGCACAGCAGGGAGGAGGTCAATGGTTTCCATTCTGTGCGAGGCCCTTACGTGTCCTTTGTGTTCACCTTATTTTCCTTAGTGTTCTGCCTTTGGAAAAAATCATTCACATTGAGAGTGTGTTAGAATCCACTTCCTTTGTAGGGTTGGAAATATTCACTTGTCGGTATCACATTTGATTTTCTTCATTCCTCCATTATTGGCTGATTTGGTTCTTTCTAGCTTTTGGCCATTATACACAACACTAAAAAATTGGTGTTTTCCTTTGGAATATGCTTAGACGTGGAATTGCCAAGAAGAGCTCCACAGAATTCATGTTTGGGACCTTTTCAGGTCTTTATTTTATTGTAGCAGAGAAAATAATGTGTTTGTAAGTCACCCAGTCTTCAGTACCTTGGTGAGGCAGCTTGAGTAGCCTACAGCAATGTGTGGCCTCTGCATGCTGGGAGACGTGCCGCAGCCCCACCTCGCTCAACTTGTAAGGGCCTCGCACAGAATGGAAACTCTTAACATGCCCCCTGGTGTGCTGCTGTCTACACAGACACAGCACTTATCCTGTTCTATGTCCTTCCACACACCATTTTAAGTAATTTCTTAAAAGAATCCTTTTCATCTGGAAACCCTGAAGCTCAGAGATACTGACTCACTTGCCTCTTAGTCACCTAGTGTATAGCTGCAATGGCTAAGATGGAATCCAATTTCGATGTTTTCTAAAATGAGTGCTCTGTTTTTCTGTATCTTGATGTCATCTTTCCCCTCCTCTAAGACATCTAAGTCTTGGAGTTATACTTAGCAACGCCAATGCTACTGGGAAGTTTAGTTAAATTACATAGATCTTTGTATAATTCTAAGCATCTGGATATCTGAATGTCTCCAAATAGTTTATTTCATTTTCTATAATTCACCCAGCTGTACTTAAGTGGGATTAAACAGACTTTGAGAGGACAGAACATTTCTTTTCCCTCTCCTCCCGTTTCTTCCGTTCTACTTCTCCTGACAGTGTGTGTAAGAAAACGAATCATGGCACAGAACCCTGAGTGGACCACAGTGGTGGCTCGAATTTGGAGAGGCCACGACTCCATTGCTGAGAGAGCATATGCCTTACCTTTGGGAGTGGTTATTTCCCCATTCTTTTGTCTGTCGCTTTTTACCTTTCTAACAGTTTGAGATGTGTACGCCTTGGGTCTAGATGCTCCCCCAAAGCTCCATGTGGTCCTAGGTGGGCTTTTCCAGAGGTGGCTGGATGTAGAGCATGTGACACTGGAACTGGTCCATGGTGGACTGCTCGGATCAAGGGCACCAGCACTAAGAGTTGGAGAGCTGCCTGCTTCAGGAGCAGCCATTATTGCCAAAATGAAAGATCAGGCTTTGCAGGGCTCCTTACTGACAGCTGTTCTCTGGAATCTTCCTCCCCCACCCAGGTCAGTCAGGTGGAGCCTTCTTTGTCATCTGTATGTCTCTATTTCTCCAAAGCAGTTATCTTTACAAGAAAATTTCACCTTCCTCTTCTACCCTATCTATGAACCTTCAAAGTCTTCTGCAAGCCACAGGAAAATCCAAACCCAAAGGACACCTTTTAATAAAAAATGACACCTTTTGCTTTGCCCTGACATATACCTCCCTAAACACCCTCAGTCTAGAATTCCCTTCCCACTTGAATAGGAAAAGAACTAGAAAATGTAGGAAGAAAAATAAATCAAAGTTCTACAACATTCTATGATTACATATATATGAGTACACATATCTACAAGTATGAATAAGTACATTGTGAATACTATTATAAGGGTCTGTGTGTATACCTGTGAGTATTTACATGTTTTTGTGTGTATATGAAGGTGGACATATCTTGACAGATACCCCAGCTGACAGAGACCCCAGCCTGGCTCTAACCTGGTCACTTATTGTCTGTCTTTACATTCTCTTATTACTTGCATCCCAGTGCAGGCCTCTGAAGGGTCATCCCTGGGTCAACTGAAGAAATGAGTGAATGGGAGCCACAAGAAGCAGCCAAGAGAGTAGACTCCTGATTGGACCTTCCTTCTATCCTGGTTGGCCCTACCTTTACCTCATCATCTGGCCTAACAGCACCCTTCCTCGTGTGATTTATCCTTCCAGGAGCAATAATTCAAAATGACAATGTATGACCAAAAGCCCCTGTGGTCACAGGGTGATATCATATTCAGAGTGGGTAGCGAGGCTCTGACTTCAAGCGTTAAAGCTCCTAAGCTCTGGCATGGGGATTACCACGGGCCTTTCCAGAGGGCAAGATGGAGGCTACAGCACCATCCTCAGCCAGAGGAGCCCTGAGTACACAGACTCCTAAGATCCACTACACCTATCTGCTTCCAGAGCTCTGACGTAGTTTCCCAGGGGACTCCTGGTTAAGCTACTATAATAAGACACTTTTACCCTAAGCCTCTGTCTTCCCTTAGCCATCTGGGATACTTGCTAGGCCTGAGGATTAAAGACATAATTTGTCACTAATCTGCTACTGCATGAATGAGACCCAGCCAGCTCTTCTAGCTCACTCTATGGGACCAAACCAATAGCATACTTCTTACATGCCTCATCCTTCCTGCCACCCGAATGTTAAAACACTAACTTCAAAGCAAAAGCTTTCGCAGAAATTCTTTTTATCATTGAAAGACATGTTATCATACTATCTCAAAGAAATAATGTAGATGCAAAATTCTAAAAAGCAAAAAAAAAGGGTCAGGGCAGAAGGATTACTCCCACCTCAATCTCGCAATCACTCTGAGGTGATCAGTGTCAACAGTTTTGTGTGTCTGTTTCCAAAGGGTCCTACAGACTTAAAACTATGAGCCCTGTGTAATTTTCATCTCAGTCCTCAGAACGCAGAGCTTAACATGAGAAGATGGGGAGGGCACCACACACAGCAGTGTCTGTGTAGTCCACTGAGCAAGGAGTGACTCATCCTCAGGGCCATTCTACTCTGGATCTACACCCCACACACTTGCACTTCGTCTGATGGTGAATTTGCTGCCTGAAATGATCCTTCTCTAATGAGGGCATCCAATTCCTCTCACCTGCCACCATGCACAATGAAGGAGGCAACAAGTCCACCTGATTCTCTGACCTTTCACAAGTCCCCACCTTCCATAGTTATGACCACATTTTATCTCTCTGTCCTGCTCTCCCACCCAACACTAACCTCCTTGGCAGTGGAGACTCTTCTGTGTGCCATTGGCATATAGCACAGAACCCAAAGCATCACAAAGAACCAACTCCTGCTTACCAGTTAATTAACCTCAGTGTACAAGTATAGGCAATAGGCATATGCCTCAGCTCCATTTCTACCCATGCCTGCCTCAGGTTCCAGTGTTGGATCAGCAACATTAGAGAAATTTCAAAACCCATCAGGACATTGCATCAGCCACATGGACATATAACTTGACATCTGGGGTGGTGGTTGCAGAAAGAACAAGGATCCAATCCTGGGGCTCCCAGGCTGTTCCAGCAGCCAGGTCCTAACTCGGGCACAGTCAGCTGAATGTGGAAGAGTACTGGTCTGTCATGCTTCACTCTCCACCATTCCTCTCTGCAGCACAGGATTGACCCTATGGCTCAGCCCTCATTAACACTATGTTCCAACCTCTGAACTAACTGGCAGGCCATGTCTAAGGTCACTGTGCTCCAAATCTCTGCATTACCCAATTACATGTCCACAGGGAGGATTTACTTTAAAAACTAATTCTGTACTTCCTGAGATGGGCTAAGGGCAATTCATCTCTAGATGTCCCCGCTGCAAATACAGGTGAGCATCCAGCAGTTTTCAGTCAAAAGAAAGGAGGCCTTTCTCCACATCCAGGCCAGCAGTTTTGTTGTAGCCAAATATAATGAAGGAAGCAAGCATCTCATTTCCTATTTCTTCGGGCTTGAAACAGTTGGCTCCACAAGCATTTGCATCCCTTCTAGGTGGCAGATTCTGGGCAAAGAACAGAGAACTTAACTGCAAATGATACAAGCACATACCCGGTTCTCCTATAGCTGATAGTCTGAGGGACAATGAAAAATGACACCTTAGCAGATGCCAGAAAGCTTCTTTCAGGGTGTGGTACCCTAGGTGCGACCTAAATAAAGACTGAGCAATGGTGAGGCAGAAGGAGAGGGGAAAGAAGGGTCCCACTGAAGTCCCAAAGACAAAGCACAGCCAGTACAGAGAACAACAGAGAACATTGTTTCTGTATGTCTGGCCCTGACTGCCAAAGGATTCAATACAAGCGTCAGTCAAAGGGGTGTGCAGTTCTGCACTACACTGAGGACTTTGGTTGTCATCAGAAGGACGTGGAGGGTCGGTCTGATAGCTCAGTGGACTAAAACACCTGCTTAGACAGAGTGCAGTGGCTGCAAATACAGGTGAGCAGCCAGTAGTTTTCAGTCAAAAGAAAGGAGGCTGGAGTTCGGTCCCTGGAGTGCTGTGCCGACCCCGCCCGCGGGGCCCATTGAGACTGTGATAGAGACTAGGCATGGTGGCACACACCTGTAATCCCAGCACTTGGGAGGCTGACAATAGGAGAATCACTATGAGACTGATCTACATAGTGAGACCCTGTAGAGCCGTCCTAAATACAGGAAAAAGAAAAATGGACGTGGAAAGTCCAGGTTACATTTGAAACAGGAGAGTGGCGTACACAAAGTCCATGTTAAAGGGCTCCCTTTGGTCAAAGAGTGGAAAATTCCCCCATGCCAGGAGGAAAGTGCAAAGGAGGTTTTATATCCAAATCCCAGGATCCATGACCTCCAACAGGAACTGAAATTTTAAAGACTTGAAATGACACTACCCATGAGAATCAGAACCTTCACTGCATGAACTACTGGGTAGGAGCCGAGGCTACTGCAAAGCTGCAGTCATTGGCAAAGATGATCTAGAAATGGGAGGCACTAAGGAGAAGCAGAGATTAAGCTGGCTTTCCCTCTCCACCCACATCCACTGTCCCACCAATCACTGGTAATATTTGGCCAAAGCCCAAATCTAAATGGGAAGCAATTGAGTGAAGGAATCATCCAATCTCCACAGCCATCCACTCCACTCTGTACAAAAATTCAGAGACAGAGAAGAGAATAAGTATGAAAACCAGCAGTTCCCTTAATCAGACAAACATCAAGACCTGAAAATGATATTGAACTCTGTAATTCAAATCACTGAATCAAATTCCATACGTAAAGATATGGCTTACGTTAGGTCAATCCACATGAGATTGCCAGTCCTATCTTCTCCAGATTAGCTTCTCTCTCAGTAGAAATCTCCTTTTGTGGCCCTCAGTCTGCCATTTGGTAGGGGGGAATTCTGTGCTCCCTGGCTTATATTCACTAAGAAAATAGGATTTTTGTCCCCAAACAGCAAATAAAATACCTGGTCTTCAGGTGGTTGGATCAGCTTGGGTGACAAAATCTCCCAAGATGTAGACAGTAGGGTGCATTTTAGGCTGGCCACTAGCTCTGAGTGGAGGAGGGGCCGGGAAGTAGCAGATGGATTCGGCTTCCTCTGAAGCATCAGGATGGATGGGAGGAAAATAGCTGGCTGCCGGCAAGAGTGGTGTGGATGACAAAGAGAAAAGAAATTTTGTGCTTGCTGCTAGCAGACAGCCCATGTCTAGTCAGAAGTTTCCTTCTGTGCGCCATATCCAGAAGCAGAAAGAGGAAAGAAGCCAGACTCTAGGAGATCACAGATCATGAATCCAATGTCCCCATTTTACGGATGAGAAAATAAAGATCAGAGAGAGAAGAAGACACAGACAGGGATTGCCCAGCAGGACCACAGCAGAGCTGGGATTCAACCCTGTTCCACCAGGCTCACAGGTAAGAGACTAGGAATCAGGGGTGGAAGAAGGAAATGGCTATTTTCCAGCCTCTTGGTTTTTTTTTTTTTCCTGCTGGGGAGGGGCAGGGATGTGGTGGGGACATACTTACCTTTGAAACCAGGCCAGTACGGTTTGTACTTGCTGCGAAACTTCCCATATGCCATCAGTAGTAGAGAGAGCAGAGAAGAACAGTGAAACCTCTAACTGTTCCAGTTGGGGATAGACTAAATGAACAAACATTTTTACCAAAGATGTGCAGATGACCGGTTAGCACAAGAAAAGCTGTTCAACATCATTAGCTATTAAGAAAATGCAAACGAAGCCCTCAGTGAGATGGCACTGCCCACCTTTCACACCTGCTGGAGCTGTGAAACACTGCCAGCACCAAATCTGCTGTGGATCTACAGGAGCTGGATCACTCATACATCCCTGGGGGCAATGTGCCCTGGCACAGCGACAGTGCAAAGTAGTTGGGCTGTTTCTTAGGAAAAAAAAAAAACTAAATGTGCAACTACCGTATAATCCAACAAATCTCCCTCTTGCATATTTATCGTAGAGAAGTAATAGCTTCATTGTACATAAGAAGCTCTATGAAAATGTTGGTGGAGATTTGATTTTAATAACTGAAAACTGAATCAGCCTATATGTCTCCAGTGAGTGAGTGGTGAAGCTAAAAGTTACATCCATACTATGGAGTAGTTCTCTGCAGTAAAAAGGAACAAAACCATTGATACAGGTAACAACCTGAACAAATTTCCAGAAAATTATGCTGAAGGAAAAAAGCCAATCTCCAAACTATGCAGAATGTTGATTCCATTTGCATAACATTTTTGAAATAGCAGAATTGGAGACATGGAGAAAAATGTTATGGTTGACAGGCATTGAGGGTGGTGGTGTTGTGGTGGTAGTGGAGGTAGGTAGGTGGGTAGAAGGAGGTAAGATTAAAATAAGGCCATAAATAAGCTCAAGGACCTGGGTTTGACTCCTGGTCCCATGTGCCATGCTGGCCCTGCCCCAGACATCCCAAACCAGCCACCAAGACCAGGTGTTGCGGCACATCCCTATAATCCCAGCCCTGGGGAGGCTGAAACAGGAGGATCACTATGAGTTCAAGCTGCATAGTGAGATCCTGTACCAAATGCATAAAAATAAAAAAATAAATAAGGCCATAAAAAAGAGACACTATCCAATATATTGAATGTAGCATTCTACACATGGACCTATACAAGTGTAAAAATTGAATAAAAATGCACACATAAATGAAATCAAGTAAAACTGGGAGAACGTGAACAACACTGATGAATCCTATCAATGTCTATGTCCTGATTAGGATTTCTAACTAGGATAGTATGAGATGCTGGACAAAGTGCACAATGACCACTTGGATTATTTCTTACGAGTGCATGTGAATCCACTCTTACATCAAGTTTTTTTTTTTTTTTTTTTTGCAAAAGCATAGGTTACTGAAAGGCTGTTTTCACTCTGCAGGGAGTTGCATCTCTACAAGACAGGGCTGCAAGACAGGAAATAAGCTCTTGGATGTGGATCTGAGATGGGCCAGCGTATCCTCCTTACCATTTTCCCATGCTTCCTGCAGCTATAAGCTGGGGGGGGGGCATTAATCATGAGCCCCTGTGGCCATTAAGCACCTGTCGCCAATGAAAACCTCATCATGAGTGGCCCTTAGGCTGCCTGGGAGGTAGAAGTAAACAGCAAACACACATCTGAAGAAAGCAAGGCCTTTCGTGAAAGATGATTGGGCTGGGAAGGTTTTTTCATTTTCTGAGTCCTTGGAAAGAGATCCCAACGTAATCACTCCCAAGTCCAGGATAAATGAATATAGAAAGTGCTTCAGGAATGCAGCACTTCTGATGGCTTTTATCGATCTGCTACCCCATGTTTCTTCAAGAAATGCTTCAGCTCTTTGCCTCAGCCCAGCAACATAGACAGGATTGTTTTCATGACGGGAAGGCATTGCTTTGAAATGAAGGATGAAGTAGGGTTGCATTCCACTCTCTCCTTGGGGCAGTGCAGTGCTTGGGCCTAGATAGGCATTTCTTTATTTCCAAACAAATATCATCGCCATTCAAATATTGACTATATTCAGAGCCAGAATGATCACTGGTGCTTTTTGTCACCCAAATGAAAGAACAATGAGCAGTCTTGGAGTCATTAATTTCCTTCCAGAAAAAAAGTAGTGGTTGAATACCTGTTGCTCTCCCTCTCTGTTGTTCTCTCTCTCCCTCTCCCTCCCTCCCTCCCTCCCTCTCTGTGCAGTTACAAAGAGCAAAGAGAAAGCCACGCAAGCAGAGCTGTCATCCTGTTGTTAACCCTGGATGCTTCTGTCCTCTTCTGCTGGGTGCGGTCACAGTCCTTGATCATTTTATCCTCCTTTCTGAAGACAGACAGAAATGTCTGGTAGCTTTAGGATGCAGTGTGAGTCTGGTCTCCCAGCAGGCACCGTAGCAAGGGATTGGTGGCTCAGGAATCAAATTCCTGTCCTGGGTACCTCAGTCACTACCCTGACCATGTGCTCTGGGTCCACGCCAGCTGGCTCTGACCCTCCACATTCTTAGAGATGATGGTGACACCAGTCCACACGGTGGGTGGTGTCCTCTGGCTCCAGGGTCCTGTGACAGCTACCGTGCTTCTGGATTTTCCACATGTACGATTTCCTTCGGTAAACCCTGGTCGGGATGAGAGGCAATCTGTAAGAAATCTCTAGTCCACAAAGGTCCTGCTTCCATCACTCATTTAGTTCTACTTGCTGTTCTTCTTAGCTTTCTTTTATCTTACTTCACCCTCCTTCCTAATATCTGAGATCCACAGCTATCATCTGAACATGAACATCTCTAGGGACAGGACACTGCCTATCTTCCAAGCAGGGCAGTCCAGAGTATTAGGAAGTTTTGGTCTTGGAGAGTTTTTCTTCTGCTGAATGGAGGGGTATTTTCCTATGAGTCTTCATTCTGTGCTCTGGAATCACAGGGAAGGCTAATTCTTTTCCACAAATGCCAGCGCTCATGTGCTGAAAGATGATGATCAAGACCCTCAGTCTGGGCCTGGACAGCCTCAGCACTCTCAGGTCTTGCATCATTTATAAGATGGAACCGGGAGAATCTTTATCATTCTGTCTTGGTTCTTATAAATAAGTTATATAGCTAAAAATGTCCCTTCTTGTGTATATAACATTGATCATACAAGTACTATAAAATGACTGCAGAAAATTTAGTTATTAAGGGAAAAAATCACCCCAAAACTTCTACTTATCACCTAATTCTTATTCATATTTTGATACAATCTTTTCTGACTTTTTTTTTTTTCCTATTTGTTATTTATAGTAGTCAGGCATAAACTTGTAGTTTTAAATTTCTTTCTCCACTTGATATTATATCAAAGTTTCTTTTACAGGTGTGCTTCTAGTCTTCATACCACTATTTCTAAAGGGTGTGCATTCTCCCATCTATCAATACATATGATTTGATTACCCAAGTGCATTTCCAGAGGGCATTTAGGCTATTGTCCTCTACTTGTTCCATACCTGTAGCTCTAGCCTCCCAGCCATGGTGTGGTATGTTTAGTTCTTCTGAAATCTCTTGCTCCTGCAGCTATTTGGATCAGTCCATATCCCAAGATAGCTGATCTCTCCGGACCGGCTGCAGCCAGGGGTCCTCCCCTTGGCAGCCACACTAGCCCACTCCTGCTATGAGCGTTGAGACTCCAGGCGCTGCAGGTTGTAGTTCTGGGAACAGAAAGCCACAGTGGCTCAGCAGTTTGGGCTCGAGGAAAAATGTATCTTCCTACAACTATTGTGTATCCGCAGCATGGTTCAAGTTTATACCTGTTCAAGTGTTTTACCCTTTACTTAAATTCCTCATACTTTAAAATGCCTTTTATCTTTAAATAATGAGAGAATTATAGAAAGTTGCAAGAATGTACAGCATGCGCTGCATTTCCTTCCTTCTTTCTTTCCATGTCGATACCTCGCCTCACTGTATAATGTCAACACCATGAAGGACGGAGTTGTCATTTGCTCAGGGCAAAGGGAGGCACATGAAGGCCCACAGGCCAGATTAACTTCCACCTGATTTTTTTTTTCTGTTTTCACTTGCTTTTGTAAGTAAATTTCTATTAGAACATAGTCACTCCTTCACTTAAGTGTTTTCTATGGCTCCTCTCCTGCTGCTGCAGAAGAGTGAGTAGTTATGTCCAAGCTATGTAGTCTCCAAAGCTGAAAATACATACTATCTGACCCTTTATAGCAAAAAAAAACCCCAACTCATTGATCTCCTGTGTTAGTACTTGAGATAGAGGAAGGAGATAGCTCAGCTGTCTAAGTGCCTACAGGGCAAGCACAAGGTCCTAAGTTCAATCCCTGGCGTTGCATGCTGTGCTGGCCAGGGAACACTGGATGTGCAGTGCTGATGCCAAAGCTAGGCATAGTGGGACACATCTGTAGCGCCAGCCTTGCAGAGGCTAGACAGGAGAATCACTGCGTCCAAGCCATATAGTGAGTGCTCTATCAAATAAACAAATAAATAAAAATTTTAAAATGTATTTTTAAAAGGTATAAGTTTTATTTGGGTCTCATAGGTTCTAACTTTCTTTTTAGTACTGAGGAAACAGACTCCGGACATTGCACTTTCTGGGCAGGTTCCAGCGCTGCTGAGCTATCTCCCTGGTCCTGGCTGTACAGGCTCTAGAGCACGGTCAGGAGGATCTACTTCTGGTGGGTCTTCCTTGGGGCTGTTGGATGGTAGTGTCCTAGGCCTAGCAAGCGCAAGGGCCTTGTTGACCTCATGGTTAGTAGGACAGCAAGGAAGAAAGAGGCCCTGGTTGTGGAAAACTTCTTTGTGGACCTACCCTCAGCTACCCAGAGTCATCTCAGAAGGCCCCATTTCCTGATGCTTTTCACCTCTCACCAGAACTAGCCTTGGAATCCAGCCTGTGACATGAAGTCCTTTGGGGGATATTTAGTATCCAAACTCTTATGCTTCTGTCTTAGACAAACATGGTAAAACACCTAGGAGGCAAAGATTAGATATCATTCACAAAACTATAAGACTGCTATAGTTGACTAGCCTACACTTTATAGTTTCCAGTTCAAAACGAGGAAAACATTTACTGAAATAGTGCAAGTAATGAATTTTTTGTTTTGTGTTGTTATTGGTTGGTTTCAGGGAGTTGTTTGGTTTGGTTGTCTTTTTGAGACAGGCCTTCAGTCATTTTTTAACCCTGGCTGGTCTCGAACTTGCCATGATCCTCCTGCCTCAGCCTCTCAAATGCTGACATTACTGGCAAATACCACCATGCCCAGCCCTATGTATGAAATGATAAGCACCAGAAGAAGGGATTTGAAACAGCACAAAAGAAGCTTACAAGAACAAATTATTCTATGATTAAGATATATAAAGTGAAGTCAGTGATTAAGGGAAAAATTCATGTTTGTTTAAACAATGAAATTGAACTATAAGTTGTATATCAGATTTAGAAAGTGATGCAAAGATTGCACTACAGGCAGTTTTGATTAGATGACTAGACATTGTCTTATATTCCTCTGGGGAGCAACTAAAATGAGGGCAGAAGAAAAAACATAATCAACAATGTCAAAAAGATCAGATGAAGTTTCAGCAAAGAAGAGTTAACACCAATTATTTTTCTTCTTTTACACAGCTCAGACTCATACCGATCCTTCTGTCTCAGCCTCCCCAGCACTGGGATTACAGGTGTGCCCTACCACACCCAGGTTCAGGGGACAGCACAGCATGCCCAGCATTACTGGGCCAGCATGGCATGCAGTACTGGGGATGGAAACTGGGGTCACTGTGCTTCCTACACAGGCATTTAGGCTACCAAGCAATCTCCCCAGCCTGGAAAGGAGATTTAAACAAATCAATTAAGTTAGGAAAATGATAATTCGCAGTGCAGGGTGGAGAAAGCTACAGTGTGGAGGGCGAGTTGAGGCTAGAGGATAGAGGAGATGCCCTTTTGCCTCCTTGGGCCCAGAGAACCTTCAGAGTTCTGAAACCCTAGGGAAGCTGAGTGCAATGCCAGTCTGAGCATGCAGGTGAATTCCATGTCTGCCTGCTCAGTTTTCTCCCCTTTCCCTCCACAGACCACTGTGTGACGGCCTGGGTCTCAAATGTCCTCCAAAGGCCATGGGTTGAAGGCTGTTCGCCAGCCTGCGGCTCCAGTATGAGGGTGTGCAGATGCTGAGATGGCCCCTAGGAAGAGGGAGTAACATCGTGGAGTTCATGGCCTTGACTCTGCGGCACATCAAAGGCACATCTGGACTCGGGCCCTTTTTGCTTCATTTTTCAGGAACTTCTGCCATAAGCTCTACCTCCTCACAGGCCCAAAGTGATGGGGCCAAGCAATATTTCCTTCTTTTAAGTTGAGTTCTCAGGCTGTTTTGCCATAATGATGGAGCGCTGACCAATTCAGTCTTGCAATCACTTGTGTTCTTTTTAAAAATCTATCAGGAGGACTGGGGAGATGGCTCGGTGGAATAAGCATTTGCCTAGCAAGCACAAGGGCCTGAGTCCAATCCCTGGTTCCACCAAAAAAAAAAAAAAAATCTATCAAGAAAACTCAAAGGAAAATCCATCTGTTCTTCCTGTCATTCAGCTCTCCAGATTTTGGCTATCTTGTACTTTAATCATTTCTAAAGCAAAACCCATAAGTGGATAAGGCCTGCCTATGTATTCAAAAGGTCTTTAGAATGCCTCCCTCATTCTTGAGGGAAAAATAAATAGACAAAAAATTACTAAACATTTGAGCAAAGCTTTTGTGTTAGTTATCCACTGTTCAGTTATCTCCCAAACTTAGCAGTTGAAAACAAGAACCACTTTATTCTTAGACAATGTAGTATTACTCACCTATAAAAAAGATAGATTCCAGGCTTTTGTCAATAAATGGATGTAAATAGAGACTATATTGGTAAGCAAAATAAATCAGACTCATATATGCAGACATTATATTATCTCCCTAGTGTGAGAACCTGAAAAAGTAAATAAAATCAGAAAGATTCAATAGATACTGTGAAAGGGAAAGAATTTGTTCAGTGGGAAGGAAAAATGGGGTGAGAAAACGGACAAAAGAATAAAGATATATTTATGTGTGTGCATATACATAGGCAGGATAACTTGGGCAACTGTACAGTAATTCCTCACTGTTTGATGCTTCTGCTTTCAGGGACTCACTGTTTCATGGGTTTTAAAAATATTAATGTAAATTATTTTTCCTGGATTTTCCACTTTACCGAGGGATTTTTACAGTACTGTACAGTATAAGTATACTGTTAAGATTAAGTAGGTTTATAAGTTTAGAAAATGGTTAAGAACATTAGAAGTGCTTTTTGAAAGTGGGAGAAAGGTTTATAAAAATATGGGAAGGGTTTAATCAAGCCTTAAAATATACATAAATACTAACATAAATATAATGTCACTATTTTGCTGATTTTCACTTTTCATGGGGGTGTCTGGAACCCAACCTCTGCGAAAAGTGGGGGCCACTATATTACTGATCCCTGCCCGTCTTTTGAAAGAAGCAGTTGATGTTTAATTTCTTTCCCTTTTTATTCTATTTAAAAAAATATTATAACTTTTTTGTTGTCATTTTGTTTTGCTTTAACCAGTTGCGAGTTTATATCCAGTAACTAATTTCAACATAAACAACTACTTTGAATATAATAACATCATGCAATATGACAACCATTGTTGAATTACAAAAAAAAAAGATTCGCTTTTTATCTCATTGTAGATCTGGTATCTGGGAAAAGCTCAGCGAAGTGATTCTGGTTTCAAAGGTGTAAAACTGATGACAAGAGAATCTCATGCCAAGATGGCTGACTGTGACCGTTAGGCCTCAGCTGCGCGGGCTGACGGCAGATCTCTGTTCCTCACCAGGTGGACCTCCACACAGGGCTACCTGAGTTGCCTCTTCATCTGGCTCCTAGATTCACCTAGTGGGTATTTTGAGAGAGAGCAAGGAGGAAGTTTTTCATAATCTGGTATTGGCTATTTTATACCATTATTTCTATTTTCTTCTGCTCATTAGAAAGAACACACTTTAAAACCAGTCCATACTCTGGGAGGAAGAATTAGATTTCAACTTATGAAGGGAGGAACATTAAACAAATTATGAACGTATTTTAAAACACCAAAATCATTAACGAAAAGAAAAGAGAGAGGGGTTGACAAGATAGCTTTGTGGAATAAAACACTTGCTTGGGTTAAGTATACGCAAGCATAGGGATCACAGTTCAATCCCTGGCACCACCTGCCATGCCAGGCCTGTCCGAAGGCACACTGAGCTGACCAGGGTCTGGGCATAGTGACACATACCTATAATCCCAGCACTGAGAAAGCTGAAAGCAGGAGGATCACCATGAGTCTGAGCTGCTAGTTAGACCCTGCAACGGCCAAATACATAAAAAAGAAAGGAAGATAGATAATCTTTCTTAAATTGGAAAGGGATCAAAAGATGGAAGGGGAAGAGGAGAGAAAGGAAGGAAAGGGGAAGAAGAAAGAATTGAGATACGTTGTGTTATGTGCATGTACCAGCTCCACAAAATGAATGCAATCATTATGTAAAGGAAACATGTATTAATAAAAAATGAAAAGTAATTTTAGAATGAACTTAAGCAACACAGGCAGAAAAAGAATAAAAAATATTTAATGGATGTCTTCAGCTATATCTGAGAGGATAATACATTCGTTAGATGAACAATAAAACGGATGCCATGAAACTGAAAATTAGAAAACCAGAAAAAGATGTTGAACATTTAAGCTTGATCGGTAACTTCATCTTAGTTTTTTTTTCTTTTCATTTGAAAAGAAATATTTTTTAGTTGAGCTGAAATTTACATAACATAACATGAATGATTTTAAAGCACACGGTTAATGACGTTACATTTGCAATATTGTGCAAACATCACGTCTTTCTAATTCCACGTGTTTTCATCACTCCAAAGAAGAACTTTCCCATCAAGAGCTACTCCTCATCTCCTCCCAGCTACTGGCGACTTCTCACTTGATTCCTATGTCCATGGATGTTCCTGTTTGGGACAGGTCATACATACTGAGCTGTACGTTGTGTGACAGTTTGTGCCTGGCTTCTTTCACTTAGTATGTTTTCAGTTGTAGGATTCAGTCTCATAAATTACTGCAATGACTGGAGGCTGCCTGTTGAGGTATCTGCAAGCAAGGAAACCTAAAAGGGAAAGGGAAGGAAATGGGAGAGAACAGTAATGCAAGGAGATCATCTCAGGAATATTGAATAGAAGCTTCAGATTGAGAAGGGTAAATGGGCAGGACAGCTTATGAAAGAAAAAATTAAATTTAAAAGATTCGCCTTAGGAAGGGTCACTGTAATCCAAAGGACAAGCATATTAAATGGTAAGAGACCGTATTACCATAAACTATTATGACATTTCAAGTTATGAGGTGAACAGAGACTATACGAGGTTTCCTGAAGAAGGAGGAAAAATAAAGGAAAATGAAGCAAAAAATATAAGAAAATCAGAATATGAATTTTCCCACTACACACCGCCTTAAAACTTCTGTAAGTAAGTTTTTTTTTACATTTATTTTATTTTATTGAAGAACAAATAGCAATGAGACAGTTTCAAATCAAATTAGTAGGACAGATTCAACAATACATTGTACATTGATTTTGTACTGGCTTTTTGTTGTACAAGGTATATACATGATACTCTGTCTACAAACACTATTAGAGCAGATGCTGCTAATCAATGATTTAAGAGAAAGTAGCTATATACCTACCTTTTTTTTTTCAAAGCTCAATTTAGTACAGTTTCAATAATTAATATTTTTTACATTGTATCTTCCTAGTGGTTATCCATAGTACAAGAAGCAGACAGGATATCCTGTACAAACACTATTAGTGAAAATCTTTCTTCTCATAGAATTATACAAAAGTACTGCATATTTATCCTAACTGTACTGTTTATATAAACACAGAATGGCTCGTCCTTTATATCCTCCTTTTTTGTTGTTTAGTCCTGTCAAAGATGGGTATTCTATTGTCATTCAATTACTATAGGTGCTTGAATTCAGCAAAGCAATCTAACACAGTCCAACAGTCTACAATAATAGTTAGTTATCCGAAGAAGTTGTTGACTAGAGCCATTTACAGCTCAACTTATTATTATGGCCTTATTTTATATACTTCGTTTTTATACTTTTCTGCTGGATGGTTAAGACCAAGATAAAGCAAGACCTATCTAACAAAAAATGTAACTGATGATGTTGTATCGAATGAGGTCAGTCAAGTCCCCTCAGGGTTTATCCTGTAACCCTGTACCTCACTCTGTAGATTCTTTGTCAGTGTCAGCCATGTGGATGAGTCACGGCCATTGCTTGACCAATTGCTCTCTGTGAAAGCCTGAAAGTTTTCTCTCCATGTGACTCTTCTTAGGTGCATTATACATCATCAATCACATTCCTCTGTAGCTCCATAATCTCCTTGATCAGAAAATTTGGGGCACAACTAAATTCCATGATGTTACAGTACAGGTTCTCCTATGTCCTGAGTCTTCACTGACCTTGAAAGGCTAGGGCCAAAATGTTGGCTGACATTGAAGCCCTTCCATTTCTCCAATTTTTGATCTGCAAACTTGTTGTTACCCATCCAGAAGAGAAGCTGATTATTACCCTGTGACATATGCAGTTCAGTTTACCCTAACTACATGACTAAATTCTTTTCAGTTGTTATATCTTTCTATTTGTATTTCTTCTTTCTCTTTCTTATACTAGGGAGACTATATGATATTTGCAAATATGTGTCTGGTTTATTTCACTTATGAGTATATGTTCAAGTGTCATCCACTTTAATATAAATGCTTCAAGTTTATCATTGTTGATAGCTGAATAATACTGCATTGTATAGAAATTCCATTTCTATAAGTTAGGACTCCATGGTCTTATTCGGGTTATCCAATAGCAGTGCAACAAAAGTTAAAAATTAAATCAAGATAATACATCCTCTCCCAAATCAATCAGCTTGAAACTAAAGAAAAACTCTTTCACAGATGATTCTTAAATCACAGAATAAATTAAACCTGAAATTGAAGCATATTTGCAGGATAAGAACATATGAGAATAAAAATACTAAATACTGATGCTTGGAAAGTTCACTAGGAGAAAAATTTACTTTTAAAACATTTATGTCAGTAAGCAAGTATAAACAATATGTTGAACAAGCAGAATTCATTTAATTGAAAAGCATCTTTATTTTTCAATATCTTATTGATCTGTTTTGCCCCAGATGCCCAAATAATATGTTCCCATATGAGAGTGCACCCATTATGTTTTTGCTATCTAAGTATTCCACTGGACGTTTAACTGATATTTTCTGGTATCTAAATATTTTCAAGTATCTAAATATGCTTATATGTGTATATGAAACTTTCCACCTGCCTGCCAGCTGGATCACTTTCCAGCCACAACTCAGGCCCAGCATATATGGGACCATTCACGCACTCCCAGAAACCTCCTCCATCAGACAGACCTGGTATGAAACCCTGCAGCAGAAATCCCTGTAGAGTGGCTAGGAGCCAGACCTACCAAGCTAATTCAGGAGCTGAGCATCTTGACAGAGGGACACAGAGGGTTCACTTCCATGGGCTGTAGCAGGAAGAAGCTGAGCACAGCAGTCAGACCCAAGTCAGCCCCACTAGACAAGTTCAAACCTGGTAGATCCAGACCCAGGGATCTGAGAAACTTGTCTAGACCCAGATCTATGAGAGCATCCTCTCCTTTTCTCTCTTGATCAAGACAGGAGGCAACAGGTAACCAGGGTGAACTGGTCTGCATAGAAGACCCCATGTACCTCAAGGGGAGGTGATAAGGCAGAACTTAGGGGAACTAATTATACACAAATTCCCAATTTAATATCTGCTTAGCCATACAGACATAATGTTTGCTTTTATGGTCTAAAATACAAAAGCATTAGTTACAAAAGTTTGTCAAATGCTAAATACCACTACCTATTATTAGTGTCCCTAATTGTAGCTCTGTAAATACAAAACTATGCGTGGCTTAACCACATAATCTCTCTTCAGTAACAATATTGGTAGGTGCTATGGTAATAACTGCATTAAAACTCTACACCAAAGGCCAGAGGACAGTGCTATGCAAAATGACAAAGAGAAGGAGCAAAATGCATTCTCAGGCTCTGAGCCCACCCAGAAAATAATGAAGGAGACACTAACATAAAAGAAAATGGAAATCACACACCTGAAATCTCTCAAAGAATAACATCTGAAGTAAAGAAACAACTGGACAAAGGTATAGAGGAAATCAGATCACAAATAATCTCTGACGTAAAAAAAGAAATAGCTATAATGAAAGAATTACTAAGTGCTTCTAAAGAAGACACTGATAAAAACTAGAGGAGAACAGGAAAATGATGGAATCCTTGAATGAGAAATATAGGAAAGAAATAGAAAGCATGAAGCAAGGAGAAAGAGATATACAGGAAATTAAAACCTCAGTCACAAGCTGGCAAAACCATTTGAATGAAAGTGAAGCTAGAGTTTCAGACCTTGAAGAAATGATTGTGGCCAGGGAAAAGGTAAGAAAGGTCTCCTAAAAACAACTAGAATAAAGAAAAAATAATACAACATCTGCAAGATGATGCAAAGGTAAAGAACATGAGACTAATAGGCATTAATGAGAAAGAAGGAGTCAATACAAATGATAAAAAAGAATGTAGGCTGAAGTAATAGCAGAAAATTTCCTTCATAAGGAGAAACAATCTGACATTCAGGTAATTAAAGCACATAAAACTCCAAAGAACATCAACTCAATTAAAAACACACCCAGACATATAATAGTGAAGATCCCAGAAATTCAACATAAGAACAATATACTAGAGGCTGCTAGAGAAAAGAAACACATTATATTTATAGGAAAACCCATCAGAATAATGGAAGATTTCTCTTCACAACCATCAAGTCAAGAAGAGCATAGAGTAAAGTATTACAAGTCTCGCAAGAAAACAAGTTCCAACTCAGACTGCTATATGATGCAAAACTCTCTTTTAAGTTCAATGGAGAAATGAAATATTTCCATGAAAAAGAAAAACTAAAAATTTTCATGATGACAAAAATAGCCCTACACAGTCAACTAAAACATATTCCAGACAGGGACCAAAATGATCATAACTCCACAAATGAGAATGGAAAAAATTCACCAGTTAGGACAAACAATTAAACACCTCAACAAATGGAGTAAACAACAGCAGGTAAATAACTTGTCAAACATAAGGCAACACATCTCAGTAACCACCGATGTAAATGACTCAAATCACCAATTAAAATAAATAGATTGGCAGAATGGATTAGGAAGCAAAATCCAACAATATGCTGTACACAAGAAGCACACTTAACTAGTAAAGAAATTCATAGGCTGAAAGTCAAAGGATGGAAAACAATACTACATGCCCCACCATCTCAGAAAAAAGCAGGGATAGTAATCCTGTTCACAGACAGTCTGAATGATCCAACAAAATAAAGAATGCTACTACATACTGGTTAGGGGAGAAATACAAAATGAAGAGGTAGTAGTCATAAATATGCATGCACCAAACACAGGAGCACCCAACTATATTGGACAAAACTGAATAGATATGAAACATATAATATTCAATACCACAATATCAACAGAAGATCTTAACACCCCCATGTCCCCAAAATACAGGTCAAGCGGCCAAAAAATTGGCAAAGTAGCAGCAAAACTGAACCATAGCTTGGAACAAATGGACTTAGTGGACATATACAGTGTTCCACCCAACAACTACATCTGAATATGCATTCTTTTCAGCTGCACATGGGACATTTTTCTAAAATAGATCATATACTAGTCCATAGGACATGCTTAAGCATATACAAGGATACAGAAATCATCCCATGCATATTATTTGAACTCAGTGAAATAAAATGAAATAAATGACAAAAGAAACCAGAAAACCCCCATAAATACATGGAAATTAAACAATATCCTCCTCAACAACCAGTGGGTTACAGATGAAATTAAACAAGAAATTCAACAATATCTACATTTCGATGAAAATTCAAGCACAATTCCTTGGAATTTATGGGATACCATGAAAGACATTCTTAAGGGGAAATTTATAGCTGTGAACACACATATTAGGAAAATAGAATGGGAACAAATAAATACCCTAATGTTGTACCTTAAACATCTAGAAAAGGAAGAACAAACCAAACCCAAAGCCCAAAGATGGAAGGAAATTATAAAGCATAGATCTGAAATTAATTCATGTGAGACAAAGAAAAAAATACAAATAATTTATGAATCAAAAGCTGGTTCTTTGAAAGATTAAATAAAATTGTAAGCCAAGATAACCTCATCAAAAAGAGGAAAAATAGAAACTCAAATTCAAGCAATAAGAAATGAAAAGTATGAAATTACCACAGACCGTGTGGAAATTCAGATCATCAATAGCTACTTTGAAAATCTTTACTCTCCCATAGAGTAAGAACTAAAAAGAAGAAATAAAAATTGTAAGGTATGACACAGTTTAATGAAAAGAGAAAATTTAAGGAGTAAACAATGAAGAGACAGAAAGGAGAAAAGTGAGAAAATATTGTTTAATTTCCACGTACATTTGATACAAACAAGGTGGTTAAGATAATGGTCCTTAAAATTTCCATCAGGTTTTTGAAAATAGCAGTTAATGGGTAGAATTCTCACCCTGACTAACTCTATATGCTGATATCTGTGAACTAAGCAACTACATTGTGGACAATAATGTGTAACATTAAAACCATGTTTGAAATACCTGCCATTTTGGTCTTTTAAATGCATACTGCTTCTAATCTCATATAAATTATTTCTGTACTTTTTAAAGTAAATTTATGTTAAAAATGTACTAAAAGTAAACAAGGGACAAGAAAAACAAAATGTAGCAGTCTTGTACTGCTACAATGTTGCACATGCTTTGATTTCTAAATATCTGTGTAATTTCTTTAAAATGTGTAATTGTTTTTTAACATTCTATAGGGGTTTAAATTTTAGAACATCTATGGTTGTTGGAAAATAACATTTTCATTTTATGTCTAAGGTATGTGATATCCAGACAGAAAATGATGTTAACTTTAACAGCCACTGTTATAGGATAATAATATCATTAACCTTCTCTTCTGGATGTTTAACAACTAAAGTTTGCAGACCAAAAATCAGACAGATAGATGGGTTAAAAAGATGGTCAATATTTTGGCACTAGCGCTTCAAACTCAGTGAAGACTCAGGACCTAGGAGAACCTTTGCTGTGAAATCCTGTAACTAAGTGGTGTCCCAAATTTTCTGATCAAGGAGATTATGGGCCACACAGGAAAGTGATCAATGATGCATACTGTGCCTAATGAGAGTCACCTAGGGACAAAAATTTCTCTAAAGATCTGGCAGAGAGCAAACTGGCCAAGCAGTGGTCGTGACGCATCCAGATGGCTGACACTGACGAAAGATCCATAGGGTGCTGTATGTGGTTCCAGAGCAAATCCTGAGGGGATCTGACTGATCTTATCAGATAGCAAGTTATATTTTTAGTTATATAGCTCTTGTTTTAACTTAGTCTTAACCATCCAGCAAAAAACATGTAACCATGAGGTATAAAAAGTAAAGCTATATTAATATGCTGAGCTGTAAAAGGCTCAAGTCAACAACTTTGGACAATTACCAATTGTGCTAATAACTCACTACTAGTATGTACTATTGGACTATATTGAGTTATTTTGCTGAATTCAAGTACCTACGATCTTTGGACTGGTATGAAGTATGTAAAGGTCCTTTAAAGACTTCTCCAAATGCAGCTTCTTTAGCAGCAATGGAGCACCTATCTCTGACAAAAAAAAATAAATAAAAAGGAGGGATATAAATAAAGTAACATTTCAACACACACACACATATGTGTGTGTGTGTGTGTGTGTATGTATATACAAGGTAGTTAGGATAGATATACAGCTATTTTCTTTCAGATCAATGAGAAGAAAGCCTTTTACTAATATTGCTTAGACAAGATATCATGTCTGCATCTTGTCCCCTGAATAACTAGTACAAAGACAATATGAAATGTATTAATTATTGCAACTGTCCTACTAACCTGTTTGAAAACTCTCTTATTGCTCTTTTATATTTTTTGAATTCAAAAATTTTAAAAATATGTTTACATCATCATTTCACAAACAAAATATAGTCATGTCAGTCAGGTCTCTGTCACTATAACAAATATTCAGCACAGTAAATTTATAAAGAAAAAAGGTTTGTTTTGGCTTTTAGTGTTTGGAAACCACAGTTTCTAATCAGTTGGCTCTGCTGCTATTCATCCTGGAGCAAGGCAACATGGCAGAGAGTGTGTGGTAGAGAAAGCCCAGTCATCTTATGGCTGGGAAGAAAAACTGAAGGCAACAAAGAGACAGGGTCCCACAGTCCCCATGAGAGGTGAGCCCACAATGACCTAAAGATGTCCCACTAAGGTCACCTCTTGAAAGTTTAACCCCTCAATCTGCTAAATGTGCACTATGCATTTTGTTTTGTTTTGTTTTATTTTATTTTATTTTATTTGTTACAGGGTCTTGCTATGCAGCCCCAGCACTGGGATTACAGTTGTGCTTCACCTAGCAGAGTCTCAGTGGCCAGCTCTGCACACCCAGGCTTCCCGGTCCAGCCAGGCACACAGTACTGTGGATTGAGCCCTGGGTCCTTGCGCTTTCCAGGAAGGCGCTTAGACCACTGAGCTATCTCCTCAACCCAGATTGTGCCTTCAACATGGGAGTCCTTAGGGAACATTATGATCCAAACTATAGTGATCGTCTTAGATTTCCAGCTCCTCCCTTGCTGTTCCTATCCACAGCCCATTTTGGTTCAGAGCTGAGGAAAAGAAAGTGACGGAGTCAGAGAGCACTTTTGACTAGGAAACCGCATACGTTTTGTAGATGGAACATGGTTAAAGTTAACTCTCATGAACATTTTCCTGATTCCTTAAGAAGCTCCTCCACTGAGTATTTCAGCTGCAAATCTTATTCATTGGCACAGCCTGTGCTTTGCCTTGCCACCTGTGGCCCCATTCAACTTCAGCTCCAATGGGTGGGAACACTTTGATATTCTAGGGCCACTTTTCTTCTCTGTAGCCAGACTGATTAAGCCTTATGGCCAGTCGGGAGGGGCTCCTACTGTGTCTCCATCTGCAGAGAACCCACAAATTCTCCTCTAGCTTGTGGTCAGGGCACTGCATTTTCCATGACCCTTGCAACAAGGCCTGCCTAAAGCATAGCTCTGTGCAAGTAAGTGCTCTCCTAAGACATATTGAAGCTGATTATTGAATCCCATTGTCTCCTTATCATGGCTGTTTCCCTAATCATTTAAATATTCCAGAAGGTATTGTTTCTTATCTCACTTTTGGTTGTGAAAACTACAAAACCCTGTTCATTCAGCCTTGCAACTTAGGAGTGTGTTCCATAACATGCTCCATAATGAAAACAAATACATTAAGCAACTACTTTAAAAAGTCAGGAAAGAACATCAACTAGATAAAACTCCAAGGAAATTAGGAAAAAGGTATTAATTAATTAAAAAAAACAAAATTGGTAGAGCTGATAGATACATTTAATAAGTAGTTTGTGTGAGGGAACATAGAACAAATTTGATGATTATTGGCAAATAGTTCAAATGCATGTATACCTAATTTGTATCAATAAACTTCACTTTAATAAAATGAGCAAGAGAAAGTGCTATAGATAAAAATATTTTAAAACAAGAAAAAGTTTAAAACAGTCAGAAAAAGAAATGTAAAAAGATGAGTTAAATGCATATTTTCTAGGAACTCTAAGTGATCAAAATTGACTCCATGAGAAATGGAAAACCTAAATAAAGTAAAAACACGGAGAGAAATTGAGAAAGTTATTGAAGAATAACTTCTTCACAAAAGCACCAAGTCCAGATGGTCTCAAAGGTAAGTTCTTTCAAATGTTCAAGAAACAGATGATTCTGATACTATTTAAACCCTACCAGAGCTTAAAGAAATAAGGATAGCTTCCAAATTATATTTTTTTTTCTCAAAACCAGCATAGCTCAGAAGCTAAAATTTGACAAAGTTAGCAGAAAAATAGAAAATGTTAGGCTAATCTCACTTATACCCAACATGAAGAACAAGTTAAACAAAACAATGATGGAAATTTCCACAATATATTAAAAGCATAAAATACCACTTTAAGTGGGGCTATTTTCTAAGTCAAAGGCCTTTCAAAATCACACAACCCATTCACATGATACATTAATGTATCAAAAGAAAAATACCAAAGGACCGGCAAGATAGCTCATTAGACTAAGAACCTGCTTAGGCAAGCGCAGGGACCAGGGTTCAATCCTTGACACCACATGCCGCTCAGGCCCAACCTCTTGGACATACTGAGCCTGCAACCAAGTCTCGGCATGGTGGTGTACACCTGTTATCTCAGCACTGCAGAAGCTGACAATAGGAGGATCACTATGAGCTGAGCTGCACAGTGAGACCTTGCACAAAGTACATTAAAAAAAAAAAAGAAAGAAAAAAATACCAGAAGGCCAACTCAACAGATACCAAAAAATAATTCACTACTAATTGAAACCTAATCTGACCTAATAGTAGTAGCTGGTGCCTTTCCTAGAGTCTACCTAGTCCACCTCCATTATGAGTAGCAAAGGATTTTGGGTTGAACTAGGTATCACCCCTGTCCTGAGGGAGGCTCCTGGTAGGCCCAACTTCAATGATATAATTTCACTGCCAAGGTAAACAGCTAAAGGTGAATAGTAGCCGAGTGAAGTGATTGGGTTAGACCAGCCACTTGCTTGAACACAGTGATTGGCTCAAAGTAACTTAAAAGACGTAAGATATTCTAATCCAAGCAAGTACTAAGGACTTCTGTAGTTTTTTGTTTATTTATTTTGTTTGTTTGTTTTTCCTGTTTCAAAGTTTGGAGAAACTGAAACCTTCTCCTGAGTTATGTATGTATGATATCCATGTAACTTAGGTATATAGGTCCGAGAAAGGGAAGCCATGTTTTCCACTCAAGGGGAAAGCTAACTGGACAACAGAGCCAGCATGTGGAAGAAGGGTAGAGGGAAAAAAGTCACAGAGGAAGGAAACCGGAGCCCTCGCCGATCTGCACCAGAAGCGTATCTGCCATTGGCTATTCCTATACAAGCTAATGAATTCTTTTTACTGCATACATTCACTTTGTTGATTTCTATCATTTGTGCCTGAAAACACTTCAACTAACTCAGATTTATACGTTTATAGCAAAATGTACAGCTAAACACTGTCATTAAATCCAGGACAAACAAGATGAAGATAATACTTGCAAAGCATAACCTGGGAAACAGTCCTAGATTTCTGGAGTTTGCAGTCAAGGAGTAGTGGAATAAATACACCTCTTGGGTACTTGAAGAGCTCAGGAAAAACAGATGCTTTGTTCAAAATCAGTTCTAGAGTCAGGAGAACCACCCAGATTTCCTTAGGCCAGCAGTTCTCTACTCATTTGGAGGGATATGTTCCTAGCATCTGAGTAGAGGCCAAGGTCATTTGCAAACTGCCTACGATGCACAAGACTTTGTCAACAAGATGTGACCCATGAGAAGGTGTTGGTAGTATTGCATGTGAAACATGCCTTCTGCTTCTGGGTTTCACTATAGTTCCTTCGACGGCCTTATGAGTAACCTCACTGAATACTTCACACTGTTCTCACTGCACAAGTCAATGAGATCAGGTGAGAGACAAGAATATTGAAGGGGAGGGGGCTAGGTGTCACAAATGATGTGGCTTATACTTGATGATTCCAAGAGAGCCAACTAGAAAACTACTAGCAACAATAGGAGGATTCAGTAAAGTGGTGGTTCTAAGATTAATATTCAAGACCAACATTTTTGCTCTCTGCTAAAAATAGCCAGTTGGAATATATGGAAAATACTGAAAAGCACAAAATATTTGCATGTAAATTTGCTTGAGCTGATCATTCTTCTTCTAAAGAGGACTTCTAATCTTTCTTAAGAAATGTAGATAAGTATGCTTCAAATGAAAAGCCAGACCCTGTATTTGGATGGTAAAATTCAGTGTCATAGAAATGACTGTGGTCTTCAGATTAACTGATATAGAGAATTCCAATTAAAACTCACAAGATTCCTGAGACAACTGCAAAACTAACAGAGGATTCTGAGAAAAAGAACTACGGAAGAGGAGCCAACTGGATTAGATTCTAAAGCACCTGCAACTCAGCACTTAAAACAGCTTGATACTGGCAAAGAAACAGGCAGATGGGTGAACACAAAGAAATAAAAAAATAGACCAATGTACATGGGATAGTTTCTTTTAAGGTAAAAGTAAATTTTCACGATATAACTTTCTGGATACCTGGAAAAATGAAAACTATCCCACCCCTTTAGATATAATTTATACTTCCAACAAAAGTCTCAATTTCAGACTACATAAATAATTCACAAGAATCAATAATAATTCATATAAGTCAATAATTTAAAAATACAGCCAGTGAATAAAATGGATACCACATGTGAGCACCTACTTCACCAAAGAGGAGGTTCAGAGGGTCAATAAACACTGCAAATGGGCGCAACCTTATTAGAAAAATGTAAATTAAAGCCACAGTGAAATAGTATGCCACACTCACCGGAACAGTTAAAGCTTGAGAAACTGACAGCACAAAGTCTTCATGTAGTTGTGGAGCAACTGAAACTCTTGTGCTCTGATGAAAGGATGAATTTATACAGCTACCCTAGAAAGCTACTTTCCAAACTATTTGTAACGTGAAATTCAAGCATAATGCATGCACTAGGACACAGAAATTCTACTCCTACGTGAAGAGCCAACTTGACTCGAACATTTGTCAACAGTGGGAAGGAGCTGTTGATTTTGTTATATTCAGACAATGAAATACACAGCAGAAGAAATAAATGAACTGTAGCTACATGTGACAAGCATACTGTTGAACAAATGAATATATTCCACATGATTGTATTTACAGAATAATCAAGCACAGACGCAACTAATGTGCGATGGTAAATGTCAGGTTACCTTTGCAGGAAAGGAGGGCATGAATGAGAAAAACTTGCAGGATGAGGGATGACCTGCTGTCTCTATTATTCGATGCAGGTCTGTTTCCTTATTGAAAATGTGATACATATTTGGATGCTTTGCTGCAGGTATGTTATTCATCAACAAAAAGGTTCAACGGAAGCACAATACTTATTGTAAACAACCTAATGAGAGATTCTATTTCAGGCTTAAGGACATTTCAGCAGGGCACCTGTGACTCTGAGTCTTAACCATCTGTATGCACAGTGAGTAATGCCAACCTCAAATGATATTTATGAAAATTATGGAAAACAATGAAAATGGAAAGAATTTCTAATCTGTATGGGTTGTGGTTATGATTTTACCATTACTCTATGTCCCAACACCTGAGAAGGGCACACATAGGATTATTAAGAGCACCACATAACCCCTGGGCTCATGTACCCTCTTGTTCTGTTGCCTTATGAAGAACTCTCTACCCCTTAAATCTGCCCTGGCTTCCCTCTCTCTCCTCCACCTCCACTACTTCACTCCAGAGATCAACTCTCCTCTTAAACAATAGAAGATGGATGGCCTTTGTGTTTCTTCAGCTTATTAAAATCATATCCTCTCTGCTGAGAGTCCCTTCATATGGAAACAGTGCTGCAGAATTCCAAGCTTAACATCTAGCCTCACACAGGGGAATTGCAGCCTGTGATGTCTAAGCATTTCCCTTCCTTTCTGGCAGCATTGTGTAGACTCTGAGGATGTCCAGCCAGAGTTCTGAATGCTACACATCTGGTCACAGGTGGAGCATGGCCAGTTGAGCCCCAGGACTTCTGAATGTTGTGGATGGAGCTGCGTCCATAGATCATGCTGAGTCTGGGTGGATACAAATAAACAACCATCCAACAACTGCTATCATTTGTTCTGTACTTTGTCTCACTAGGTCCTCCCAACAGACTGGTTGGTGGGAGATGACACAATTTCCATTTCACAGGTACAAGAGTTAGCCTGAGCCTGACAGGTGAGATCCACTAACATCAGAGTCACAAATTGCAAAGATAGAATTTGAACTCCAGAGCCCATGTGATTCACTTATTCAATAAATATTTATTAAATAATTGCCATGCGCCAGGTATCGGATATACCAGTACAAACCCTTTCACTCTTGTGAGCTTCTATTCTATTGGAAGACACAGAAAACAACAGACACATATAGCCAATCCATTAACCATGTAATATACTTTTGCAAAGAATAGTTGAACAGTGTGTAAGTGAATGCCCAGAAGTTGGGTCTGGGGGTGGTTTGGCCTAGAAATAAAGTAAGTTGGTCAGTGGAGACTTCCTTAGGAAGTGATATTTGAGCAAAGTCTTGAAGAAAATGAGTGACCAAGCCAGGCAGACTGACAGAGAGACTTGGCAGAGCCCAGTAATTGTCGAGATGTTTGCTCTCAGTGTTGGCGTCAAGCCTGCCACAGAGATCTCACATCACTGAATCCCTTGCAAGTGACCTGGGCACTCTCTCTGTACCCTCAGCCAGCTCTCTTGCTGGTCTTTTTTAAGTCTCGTTTTCATTCTTGCTGGTGGATTCCCATTTGGCTCCAGCCACCCTTCCTGTGGTTCCTGCATTTGGTCACTGGGTCCCCTCTCATGCCTCTAGAAGGGCATCCCCTGGTTACAAATTTGGCTATTATTTGTATAACCGAAGTTATAACAAGGACAAAGATGTTCCCTCCCAGTCCCTGCCCCTGGGAACACTGGAGCCAGCTCTTCCAGTTCAGTGACAGAAGTTTGTTTGGGAGAGACCTGTCCTAAAAGACCTAGCTCCTAAGTGTGACCAGCACCCACTCTCCACCAAGGTGCTGGAGACATGCTTAGTATCTTACTGTGCCTGGCAAGGAGAAGGCATGGAGTTACAAGTGATATTTAGAATGGCTTGGGGCACTGTGTGTGGTAGGGTCTGGAGGAGAAATTACAGATGGCAATGAAGTCTGGAAGAGCAAGAGAGACTTCCAAAATCAACAGCCCATGACAGTGGTTTGAAGACTGCTCAGTAACCACAGAACTTGAGGGAATATCAGGAGGCATTCAGATGAAAGAAAGTTCATACACAGGGCCTGTTGCATTACCTTTCAGATGGACTTTCTTTTTTTTTTTTTTTTACTTTACTGAGGATATAAACAAATGGTAATAAAATTTGTATTTATATAAAAAAAGACAGAAAGAATGAGGGGACAAAGTAGGGTCATCACTAACACTTGTGACTTCTGGGATATTTATAAAACAGAGACTTCTGGATTTTTAAAGTATTTCTACCTGTCCCTTCCATTGCAAGAAATGCACATTACAGAGTTGTCCATACTTCATCCATGTCTTTACAAACAGAAGCAGATTTTGGGAGACAGATAAGCAGGTACAACATTTGTCCACCACCAGTATGAGGACTGAATTAGGCCCAAGGTCAGACGTCAACTACAAGTGAAGCCAGAACATGACTGGGGTTTGGCCAATGAGGCGCCAAGGTTGCGTCTCAGCCTGCAATCAGACTGGGGCAGGGTTGGGGGTCCGAGTGTCTCCAGAGGACACTCATGCTGTGTGTAGCTAATGGTGAGAGCAGGCAGCCAGTCTCCTCCCTCTGTCAGTCCCCAGATCAGCTTCCCGCAAACCAAACTCATCATACCCTGAGAACAAGGAAGCCCTCCAACCTCACTCTCATCAAGTAGACTTCAGCTTCCTGGAAAAAAACAAATCTGCCTCTGCTGCCTCTGGCCTGTACTTAAGCTGCCTCTGGGTCCTTTCCAGCCCTGCACAGCACTGCTTGACCTCCATGTGACCAGCACTGTTCTGGGCCCTTTCTTAGATGAGCTATCTAGATTTTTGAGAACAGCTTGGGAAGATTCACCTTCCCCATTTTATGCACAATAGCAACAACAACAACAACAAAAAAAAAACACCCCAAAGTTCAAATTTTTTTTTACAGCCACATATGTATGTATTCCTAACAGTTTGGAAAATTCATTTTTACCCCTTTTGCTTCTAGACTTTGCCAAATCCCATCAAGATTAGCCAGAGCATAGCAAGGCAAATTTAGGGGTCAAGGGGTTGTTTCCTTTTACTGGAGCAGAGAGGGAGAGAGAGAGAGAGAGAGAGAGAGAGAGAGAGAGAGAGAGAGAGAGAGAGAGAGAGAGAGAGAGAGAG